>OZ004713.1:68077727-68206105 GCA_963924515.1 Vespertilio murinus | reverse complement strand
GGGCCGGGGAGAGAGACAGAGGGAGAGAAACATCGATGTGAGAGAGACACATCGATTGGTTGCCTCCTGCACGCCCCCTGATCGGGGCCGGGGAGGGAGCCTGCCACCCAGGGACGTGCCCTCGACTGGAATCGAACCCGAGGCCCTTCCGTCCGCAGGCCGACGCTCTGTCCACGGAGCCACACCTGCTCTTGTAGACTTTTTAATTTACCATAGTTTGTCCGCAGTGTTTCCCACTGGGCTTCCCTTGTGCCGTCAGTACGTGGAGGCACCGACAGTCATAGGCGCGTGGGGCTCAGAGTCATCGGCAACCAGGGGGTAATTCCATCTCTCGGGTGGACCCCACAGCCGAGCACCCCAGAGGTGGAGGCCGGTCCCCTAAGGCCCGGACGCCCCCCTCCCCCCTCTGCCCCGCGGCCCCGGCCCGGGCCCTCGGCACACTGTCCCTCCCCCAGGGTTCTGCCAGGCGGGGAAGGACCTGCGCCTGGTCTCCATCGGCAGCGAGCCCATCGACGTCCCCGCGGGCTTCCTCCTCGTGGGGGCCAAGGCGCCCAGCCTGCCCGGCCACCTGCTGGTGTGCGCCGTGGACCGCAGGTTCCTGCCCGACGACAACGGGCACAACGCGCTCCTCGGTAAGCTCCTCCCCCTCCTCCTCTTTCTCCTCTCCCTCCTCCTCCCCCTCCTCCTCCTCTTCCCCCTCCTCCTCCTTCTCCTCCCCCTCCCCCTCCCTTCCTCCTCCCCCTCGGACCTGGCCATGAACTTGCCCCAGGGCACACGCGGAAACTCCGCTGCAAACTGTACCCTTCCACGGACGACCACACCTCCCACGGACGACCACACCTCCCACCCTGTCCCGTCCCGGGTCTAGGTCAGCAGGGGGTCCTGGCGCTGTGACCTCTCAGCCAACCGCTGAGACCCGACGCCCGCCCGGGCAGAGGAGGCCAAGCTTTCCGAGCCCGGCTCTGGGTCCCACACGGATGGAGCTCTGAGTGTGTGCCTGGCTCTGCGCTCAGCACCCCCCCCATCGGGGGGACCGAGCCCCGGGAGCTGGGCTCCAGGCCTGTGTGGGACCACAGCTTGCTCGTGGCGGCCGGGCCTCCGTGTCCTCCCCCGGAAGCGGGGAGGGGATGCCCCCTCCTCTCCTGACCTCTCGGCAGCAGTGTGACTCTGTCGCCAGCGCTGGGTTTCCTGGGCGGAGAAGCTTGGTAGCGACCGGTCTGTTCCGGACGCAGCCCCGGGGGGGGGGGGGGGGGGGACGGCGTCGCCCGAGGAGCTGGATTGTGGGGGTTTGTGGGAGGGACGTCTGGGTTAATGCCCTTCCCGGTTCCTTGTGTGCCTTCCATGTGCCCCGCGCTCGGACGTCCCGTGGGGCCCTGGTGGGGATACCTGTTGAGCACGTCTGTCCGTCTGCCCGAGGCCTGTGCTGCGGAGGGGAGGGGGGGGCCGACCCAGACAAGGACCCGGAGTGGCTCGTGCCCGTGGGGGGACACGGCCACTGTGAACGCCGAAGCTGGGCCACCAATGCTGACGGAGGGACAGATGGCCCTGGGGCAGCGGTCGCCTGGGAGAGGGGTCACGGGCTGCGGCAACCGGTTCCCGGAAACAAGAAACCCCCGGAAAGTCACCCTTCCAGAGCCGCTCCGGGCGGCGGACGGCGCCTCAGATTGACTGGTGCCGAGGCCACAGGACGGGGCGTGCAGGGAGCCCGCCCGGCGTGTGTGTGTGTGTGTGTGGGGGGGGGGGGGGGCGGCGTTTGATCCGGCCGCTCTGCCACCGGAAAGGAAAGGAAGTGCCGGGCAGTAAACCCGGAGGGCCGGCCGGGGGAGACCGGATCTGTGGTCCGCACACCAGCCCCGGAGCGGGGGGAAGTGGCGTCTTTGTTAACTGCTCGCCGACGAGCCGGGGGGCGGCCAGGCGGCGGGCAGTGGTCACCAGGCTCTTCCTCGGCGGGGCTTTGTGCCCTCCGCTCACCGCCGGGCTTCCTGCCATCGGCCTGGTGTCTGCAGGCTTTGTAGTGGCTGTAAAACGGAACTGCGGGTCATCGGGGGAAGCAGTGGCCAGGCCCCCCGCCCCGCCCCGCCCCTGCCCTCAATTGATGAGGGGAGAGTCTGTTGTAGTGACCGGATCCGCGGGGGTTTTGTCTGAGAAAGTGCAGAGATCCCAGTCCAGGGGTGTGTGTGTCAGTTTTGGTTGTTGTTGATTTTTGACGGTAACTCATCTAGACTGGCTGGTGGCTGAGGCAGCGTGGAGAGAGGAACGCTCTAAGAAGCATCTTCATTTTTAAACTTTTTTTTTTTTAAATTATATTTTATTGATTTTTCACAGAGAGGAAGGTAAAGGGACAGAGAGTTAGAAACATTGATGAGAACCATCGACCAGCTGCCTCCTGCACACCCCCTACTGGGGATGTGCCCGCAACCAAGTTCCATGCCCTTGACCGGAATCGAACCCAGGACCCCTCAGTCCACAGGCCGATGCTCTTTCCGCTGAGCCACACGGTTAGGGCCAGATAAGGGCTTTTTTGTTGTTGTTGTTGTTGTAAATCCAATAACATCATCGGACCCCCTCCGCCCCCCAAAATTTGACATCGATTCCTTAACGATCTCAAATCGTGGTGCTCAGATTCCATTTTACAGTCTTTTCACGGTGGGTCTTTAACACTGAGACCCCAGCGAGAGTCCCCCGAAGTGTGCGGTGGCTGCCTCCCAGTCCCTCTGGGTTCTTTTCTCTCCCCTCGGACACACCCTTCCCCCCTCGTCCCCCCTCACCCCCCCTCGCCCCCCCTCGCCGTCGGCCTTGTGAGGAAACGCCGGCAGGGTCGGCATGGGGCAGTGGCCGGGTTTAAAGTTGTGTTTTAGGGAGAGCCCTTGGCGGTTGTCGCACGGAGAGCCGACGCCCCCTAAAGGAGAAGCGGAGGCAGGGGCGCTGGCCGGAGCCGGCTGCGGGGGTGCCGGGCCGTTCCCGGCGGTAGGTCTGGACCTCGGAGGTGGCACCTCAGGCCCTCTGGGTTTGTCCCCGGGGGCCTCCTGCCGTGAGCCGCGTGCTCGGAAGCCACCCCCCCCCCCGCGTGCCAGAAGGAAGCCACGGGGGGCGCGTCACGGAAGAATCCTGTGGCTGTGGCGCTGGAAGGAGCCCTCCCGCCCCTGTTATGGCTGGGAAGTCGGGACCGGGAGGGAGCGGGCCTCATCCCCCATCTCTCTGGGCACTGAGAGGGCCGAGGGTGGCCTGGACGTGAGCCTCCTGCCTGACCCGCCCTGAGCTCTGCCCTCTGATACAGCGGTGGGAAATGGCACCCGCTGAGCACCTACTATGTGCTGAACACATAGTGGGCGCTTTGCCCTCCTCATGCTCTTCGAGGTGGATCATTGTGGGGGCGGCCAGAGCAGAATGGGGTTCAGTCCTCACTCTCATCCTGTCCTTCCTACTCCTCCTCCCTGCCGTGGGCGAGCTACTCTCTCTCTCTGCCGGATTTCCTCACCTGTTAACCGGGGGAACCCGAGAGTCGTTTCACAGAGCTTCTGGAGGTTTCGGTGGGAACACTTCCCACACCAAGGGCTTGGCTCCGAGCGAGGCACCCGGTCAGTGTGCGGTAAAAGTCGGCGGTTCTCATCTTGTTCGCAGAAGAGAAACCCAAAGCTCAGGGGCGTTGACCGGCCCAGAGTCACAGGAGGGGGGGGGGGTCAGGATTTGCACCCAACGGACGCTCCGCAGCAGCGAAGGGGGGGAGGGCAGACGCTTTCTCCCAGAAGGGAGAGCCGGGCCTGGTGCCGCACCCACGGGCGCCCGTGCGGGACCTGCCTGTTGGACAGAGGCCGCCCACGGCCGCTCAGCACAGCAGCGCCGGCCGCTGTGTGTGGTCAAGAGCGGTTCGTTGCTCTGGGCCCGTGGTCGGCAAACTCATCCATCGGTCACAGAACCAGATACCCACAGCGCAACGACGGACATGTCTTTGGAGAGCCACATTTTTAAAACTTAAACTTCTTCTAACACCACTTCTTCAAAAGACACTCACTCAGGCCATGGTATTTTGTGGAAGAGCCACACTCCAGGGGCCAGAGAGCCGCCTGTGGCTCCCGAGCTGCGGTTTGCCGACCACGGTTCTGGGCTATTTCCCGGCGCAGTGCACACACAGAAGGACTGATTTCCCTCCGCCGCCGGGGCATCGGTGCCGGGCGGGAGGGTGGGGACTCGGGCTCCGGCGTGCTTTCTACGATACCTTCTCCGAGCACCAACGCCGGCCGGGTCCGAGGGGAGGTGGCCGAGGGGAGGTGGTCCGAGGGGAGGTGCCCAGAGAGAGGCCGGGCTGCCTCCTTCCTCGGAGGAGGTTTGCTGCCTCTCCGGCGGTTCCTGGAGAGATCGGGAAGCTGGCACGTGCCCAGCGGGTGGTGCAAACCACGTCCGTCTCCTGGGCCCGGTGGTTAGCTGGCCTGTGGTTCCCTTGGTTGGCCTCCCCGGCCCAGGGTCATCTCTCAGAAGAGCCGCAGATTCGCCCCACCAGGAAGACCGCGGCCGCTTCCACTCTCACCCCGGGACCACAGACGCCCGCTCGTGGCCTGTGGTCCCATCCCTGCTTCCCGAGTGGCCGCAGCCGCCCACATCTCCCCCGGGACCGGGGCCCCCATCGGCCCCGGGCAGGAAGGCGGCGCTGGCCTCGGCTCCTCCCATCCTCCCTCTCGCGGCTCTGTGTCCCGTTCAGCCGGCGTCTCAGAGTCCCTCGGGTCAGAGTCCCTCCCCGGGAGCGTGGCCGGTGTCTCAGGGCCCTCGCCTGCGACGGCAGCCGAGCTGTGGGTCCCGGGGGGGGGGGGGGTCCCCACGTTGGAGACAGAAGGCTCATGCTCGTGCTTGACGGTCCCGCTCGCGTGTGTGCAGAGATCGGCCAGGGTCCGAGCATGTAGTTACCTTGTTTCCCGCCTCCTTCCTGCCTCCGGGACATACCAACGGCCCGCCGGGTGCCGAGCACACGTCTGTGCACATATGCTTACGTACACAGGCGCAGCTCACCTCCCCCCCCCCCCAACGCGGTCACACTGCCACCCCTGGGGGAGCTATGGGGGAGCAGACAGGGGTCGTGATGACTGAACCATCAGGAAGGCGTCGCGCGGCCCTCTGGGCAACACAGAGCGGCTGTGGGGTCTGGGGAGCCGGGAGGCAACCCTGAGGGGCTGGGGCGATGGCCGGAGGAGTGGGGGTTCGGGCCGAGTGCTGAGGGATGGGCAGAGGGCACGCGGGGGCAGGTGAGTGGGGCCAGCCCGAGAGGTCGGGGACCTTCGCCCTGAGGGGCGGGCGCTCTGGTGGCGGCGGCTGGTCAGAGTCTCCTGGCGGGAGCGGGGTGCGGTGCCGAGCGGGGTGCGGTGCGGGGAGGACTGGGGGGCCGGGGGGCCGTGGGCGGCGGCTCACCGCGTGTCTCCCCCAGGCTTCTCCGGGAACTGCGTGGGCTGCGGCAAGAAGGGCTTCTGCTACTTCACCGAGTTCTCCAACCACATCAACCTGAAGCTCGCCACGCAGCCCAAGAAGCAGAAGCACCTCAAGTGCTACCTGGTCCGCAACGCGCAGGGGGCGCTGACCCGGGGGCCCCTCATCTGCTGGAGAGGCTCCGGTGAGCAGGCGGTTCGGCTCCGAGGGCCGGGGCGGCGCGGTGCCCTCCGGCGGGCCTGGTGGAGAGGCAGCCCCACAGCGGGCACCGTCCCGGGCCGGGCGAGAGGGCGGTTTGTGGGATGAAAACGCCACTTAGCATGTCGGGTGGTCAGCGTCCACGGTCAGCCTAACCCCGCGGCCAGCAAGCTGCGGCTCCAGAGCCATGTGCGGCCCTTTGGCCCCTGGAGTGTGGCGGCTCTTCCGCCACGTGCCACGGCCTGGGCGAGCGTCTTTTGAAGAAGTGGCGCTAGAAGAAGTTTACGTTCAGCCGAAACCGGCGTGGCTCAGCGGATAGAGTGCCGGCCTGCGGACTGAAAGGTCCTGGGTTCGATTCCGGTCAAGGGCATGTGTATGCCTTGGTTGCGGGCACGTCCCCAGTAGGGGGTGGGCAAGAGGCAGCTGATCGATGTTTCTCTCTCATTGATGTTTCTAACTCTCGATCCCTCTCCCTTCCTCTCTGTAAAAAGAATATATTTTTTTAAAAAAAGACAAGTTTAAGTTTAAAAAATTTGGTTCTCCAAAGAAATTTCAACTGTACTGTTGATATTTGGCTCTGTTGGCCGATGAGTCTGCCGACCCCCGGCCTAGCCGTGTGGGCCATTTACAGTAACTTTAAAAAGCAGGTTTACTTTGACGAGAGAGAACCCAAACACCCCCCTTGCCCTCCCCCGACAGCAGTGCCCCTCGCTGGGCGTCACGCCCTGTCTTGTCCGCAGAGTTCCGAGGGCGGCAGCCCCCCGCCAGCCCTGCCTCCAGCTCCCTCTTCCCGCCGCCGCCGCCGCCGGACAGCTCCGGGCCCCCGGCCGCCTTCTCCGGCGAGCCCAGTCCTGGGGCGAACCCCAGCGCCCCCGTGGGGGCACAGCCGGCAGGTGAGGCGACGGAGCGGCCCCCGAGGGGCCCCCACCCCACCCCATCCCGTGTGGCTGCCTGGTTATGCCACGAGCCCTTCCGGTGCATCAGGGCTGCCGCGCTCCCTTTCTCCGCAACGCCTCGGCCGTGTCCAAGTATGTGTGTGTGCACATGTGTGCACGTGTGTGCCCATGCATGTGTGCGTGTCTTCTCAGGGACAGAATCACTGTGTCAGGAGTCAGACCTCCCAATGGGGCTCGCGGGGAAAAGCTAGTTTATGCAAATGGAAGGGCAGTGATCCGGCTGACCTGTGCCCTCCTCTCTCTCTCTCTCTCTCTCCCTCTCTCCCCCCCCCCGCAGGCCCGGGCTCCGACGCCCCCTCCCTGCCCGCAGTGGCGGGCCCCGCCGTGTTCGAGGGGAAGGACTCCCCGCAGCAGCAGCAGCAGCAGCAGCAGCAGCTGGCCAAGGGCAAGCTGCCGGCCGGGCCCCGGCCCTCGGCACTAGGTAGGGTGCCCCCCGGGGCCTGCCCTTCTCTGGGCCAGGGCTTTGGGGGGTGAAGAACGGTGTCACCCGGAATGCCAAGTTACTACCCCCCAACTCCCCCGACACTGGGTACCACCCCAGCTGCTGGGGACATCCGGGAGACTTGGTGGGCTGGAGCCTGCTGGGTGTGAGGCCCAAGGGGGAGCGTCCGTGTCCTCCGCCCCGGAGCCCTTCCCAGCGGGGTGCAGGCCTTCCTGAGGTTAACCCTCCCCAAGGGCGTCTCCCGTGGATTTTTAGAGAGAGTGGAAGGGCGTGGGAGAGACAGAGAGAGACATGGACTCTAGGGGGACGCATGGATGGGGTGCCTCCCACATCCGCCCTGACTGAGGCCGGGGATCGAGCCTGCAACTGAGGTCCGTGACCTTGCCCGGAATCGGACCCGGGACCCTTCAGTCCTTGGGCCGACGCTCCAACCGCTGAGCCAAACCTGACGTCAGGGCTCGGTGCCGTTTTTAGAGGCGCTGGCTTCTGGGTCTCTGTGGGCGCTCCGTCCTTGACGCGGGAGGACAGAGGTCAGGGAGCTGGCGCCTTGACCTCCACCCAGCCAGACCCGCAGCTGCCTCGGGGCTGCAGCGGGCACCGAGCCCCCGCTCTGAAAGCTCCTGGCACACAGAGGACTTTATGGTTTTAGCTCTTTTTTAAATTTATTTTTCTTGATATATTTTATTGATTTTCCACAGAGAGGAAGGGAGAGGGATAGAGCGCTAGAAACGTCGATGAGAGAGAAACATCGACCTGCTGCCTCCTGCACACCCCCCACTGGGGATGGGCCCGCAACCAATGTACATGCCCTTGACCGGAATCGAACCTGGGACCTTTCAGTCCGCAGACTGACGTTCTACCACTGAGCCAAACCGGTTTCGGCTAGTCACTCATTTAAAAAAAAAAAGCATTTCCTGTCCGTGGGCAGAGGGGTGAGGGGCGTTTCGGGGCCCTTCCCTCCCTGAGACTGGGAAGCAGTCCGCCTCCAGCTGCCGTGAGCTCGGCGGCCGCTGGCGAGGGAGGCGTCTTCTCGCTCCCGGAGATCTTTCGAGACGCGGTTCTCGGCGGGGCCCCGGTGCGGGCAGACTGGACAGGCTCGGCTGGCTCTGCCCGCTCCCCATCGGCCACGCTCTGAACCGCGGTTCCTCTCCCCCGGAGAAGCCTCAGACCCGGGGTCAGCAAACTCATTAGTCAGCGGAGCGGCATACCTTGGCCCGCCAGCCGCATGCGGCTCTGTGGCCCCTGTGAGCGTGGCTCTTCCACAAAACACCACGGCCTGGGCGAGTCTGTGTGGAAGAAGCGGCGTGAGGAGAAGTTGAAGTTTAAAAAAACCGTGGCTCTCAGAAGCAGTGTCAGTCGCTGTGCTGTTGGTATTTGGCTCTGCGGACGATGAGTTTGCCGACCGCCGCCCTAGGCTCACCGGGCAGCTTAGCCACCCACCGGGCCCTCCTCCCGCCCCGCTGCCGGGGTCTGGCTCCCTTGGGCCGGGGCTGCAGCAGGTGTGGAGGGTTCTAGAAGCCTCCCAGGTGCGTGGACTGTGCAGGCGGGGTTGAGCGTGCAGCGCTGAAGGCAGGGGGAGTTCTGCATCTGCAGATTCTCGATGTTAGAAATAACCCACGAGCAGGGCGTGAGCCACGGGCGTGCTGTCACGGGGCGGGCAGGGCGACTCACGGCCAGCAGCCGGTCCCAGCCTCGCTGCCCTTGGTTGTATTAGTCAGAAATCAGCTTTCCAGACTGGGCAGAGCAGCACCGGTGGCTCGGGAGCGCCCCCGCGTGGTGAAGGGTGGTGGTGGCTGGGACGTGCGGCCGCTCCTCCTATGAGGCTGCCGTGGGTCTCCCAGGCCACCACTGATTGGGCGCAGATTCTATGCTTTGCAGAGAGCCTCTTATTTAAAAATTTTTAAAATATTTTTATTGATTTCAGAGAGGAAGGGAGAGGGAGAGAGAGATTGAAAGATTCATTCCTTGGTTGCCTCCTGCTCGATTAGGGATCGAGCCCGCAACTTGGTATGCGCCCTGGCTGGAAATGGAACTGTGACCTCCTGGTTCATAGGTCGACACTCAGCCACGGAGCCGCCGGGGCTGGGCCACATAGATAGACCCTCGTGAGTCCCGATCAAAGCGCCTCGCAGGGTAGGTTTTAACTCCCCTTTTAAAGGTGGAGGCGCGACGGCTCCGGGTTCAAGCTCACGCACCCGCACAGCTGTGAAGAGAAACATGCACAGGATCTGTCCTGAGGCCAAGGGATGCCCATAGAGGCCAAAACCCATTGCAAACTGTTACTTCAGGAAATATGGCCCTAACCGGTGTGGTTCAGTGGATAGAGCAGGGGTGGGCAAACTTTTTGACTCAAGGGCCACAATGGGTTCTTAAATTGGACCGGAGGGCTGGAACAAAAGCACCCTAACCATGCTGGCACTCTCCTCTTGGGCTGCTGGTGAAGGAGCGGAGGGGAGAGCAAGAGAACCCTCCGCTCATTCGGCTCCGGGGGGCCGGATAGAACACCCGTGGGCCATAGTTTGCCCATGGCTGGGCTAGAGCGTCAGCCTACAGACTGAAGGGTCCCGGGTTCGATTCTGGGCAAGGGCATGTACCTTGGTTGCGGGCACATCCCCAGTAGGAGGTGTGCAGGAGGCAGCTGATCAATCTTTCTCTCTCATCGATGTTTCTAACTCTCTCTCCATCTCCCTTCCTCTCTGTAAAAGAAAATCAATAAAAAGTATATACATATATATATATATATAAGCGAGTGTTCTGCGTGCAAGTCTGGAGGCTGTTTTATTGAAGGCCCCCCTCCCCCCCGCCCCACAACAGCCTGACCCTCCCTCTGAATGTTGTCTAGGTATCTTCTCAAACTCCGGGCCCCCCAAAAAGCGCCACAAAGGGTGGTCTCCGGAGTCCCCCTCGGCTGCGGACGGCGGCTACCCGCAGGGTGGCGGGAACAGAGCTAAGTACGGTGAGTGACAGGACCCTTGCCCCCACATCAAGGCGCGGGCACCAGCTGGCGGCGTGTGCGTGCGTGCGTGTGGGGCCGTGTTCTGTGTGCTGGTGGGCATCTCTAGGGAGGCCGAAGGCTCTCCTGCCGTGTGTCTGGGTCGCTGACAAAGCCTGGGGTCTCCGCACGGCAGTGGGTCCCCTGACCCCAAAGGAACGTACACAGGAGCGTGCCTGCCACCTGTCGGGGGGACGCCGAAGCGGAGGTGGGGTCACTGGGTGGGAAAGGTTGGACCAGGTGACCTTCAAGGTGCTTTTGGCCCCAGAAATCTGGGGTTCCAAGTCTTGGGTGCTCCCGTGGATGGAGGGAGGGGAAAGGTCAGGCGGTAGCAGGTGCGGTGGCCGGCCCGACCTTGGTCTGGGTGTGTGTGTGGGAGGGGGTTGGGGGGAGGTGGATGCCTTGTCTGTGTCTCCTAACGGGCGGTGTCCTTCCAGAGAGCACCGGCGTGGCCTGCGTGCCCCCGGCCGGCGTGGTGGGACCCGCCTCCGCCGCCTTTCCCGCCGTGGCCGCCGGGGAACCCGTGTCCGTTCCCGACAACCTGCTGAAAATATGCAAGGCCAAGCCCGTGATATTTAAAGGCAAGCGGTGGGGGTGGGCGGCTGGAGGGAGGCGGAGGCACCTGCCGCCTCCCGGGGTGCCCTCCCCTGCCAGGCGCCAGCAGGGGGCGCACCTCCGTTTCCACCACAGGCCAGCGCCCGCTCCGCTCCGGGGGCCACCTGCTTGTCCACTGTCCTTCCTTCCTTCACTCCCGCGACCCCTGAGCTCCTGCCTGTGACGGGCAGTGCTGAGCGTCCAGTTACCGGTAGGCCCTTAGAAGGGACCAGGCGCCCTGTCCGGGATGGCCCGCTGGTGTTTCTGACCGTGAAGTCCGGCCCCACTGGGCAGGGGCAGCCACGGTCACCCCGGGAAGCACGGACCACCCTAGATTTCACGGCTCCGTGTCCCTGGCTAATGGACGCTGCTTCGCGGAGGGCGGTTTGGGGCGCCCCTGAAGAAACCCCCTTTTTCTGATGCAGTGGGAGGCCTTCCCACACACGCATGCACATGTGCGCAGGCAGGTCCTTCAGAGCGTTACTCCTGTGTGCGGGGTCAGGCTCGCAGGCAGAGGCCGGGCTGGCGGGGAAGTGGGAGGGGCGTCTGACTGCTCGGAAGGCAGAGCGGCATTCCGGTCTCCCCCTGCGAACGGAGGGCGGCCAGGCTGTGCCGGAAGGAGCGAGCACGAGTGGGTTTCCACCGGGGCCCGTTGGCCAACCAAAAGCAGGCCCGCGTTTCATCGCCTGGCCGTGGTCTGTGCATGGCCTGTTCTGTGCCTGGCTGTGGTCTCTGCATGGCCGTGTTCTCTGTATGACCGTGGTCTCTGCCTGGCCATGCTCTGTGCATGGCCGTGCTCTGTGCAAGGCCATGTTCTCTGCGTGGCCGTGGTCTCCGTGTGGCCATGTTCTCCGCATGGCCGTGGTCTCTGCATGACCGTGGTCTGTGCCTGGCCGTGGACTGTGCATGGCCGTGCTCTCTGCCTGGCCGTGCTCTGTGCATGGCTGTGGTCTCTGTGTGGCCGTGGTCTCTGCCTGGCCGTGCTCTGTGCATGGCTGTGCTCTGTGCCTGCCGTGGTCTGTGCATGGCCGTGGTCTCTGTGTGGCCGTGTTTTCTGTATGGCCGTGGTCTGTGCATGGCTGTGGTCTTTGCATGGCCGTGGTCTGTGCATGGCCGTGTGTGTCTGTGGTGGCCCCGAGGACACCTGACAGGGAAACGGAGCAGGGCGGCGCGGGGCGTGTGGTGTGGGCCGGGCGGAGCCCGCTGACCGGCCGGGGCCGCTCCCCCTCCACAGGCCACGGGAACTTCCCCTACCTCTGCGGGAACCTGAGCGACGTGGTGGTGAGCCCGCTGCTGTACACGTGCTACCAGAACTCCCAGTCCGTCTCCCGAGCCTACGAGCAGTACGGGGGCCCCGCCGTGCAGCCCATCTCCGCCGAGATGCAGCTGCTGCTCACCGTCTACTACCTGGTCCAGCTGGGTGAGTCCCGCCCGGGGGGCTGAGAGGCCTCCACGTGGGGCACGGGGGGCGTGGGGGGCGCTGAAGCCTGTCGCCCGGCGTGTTGCAGCCGCGGACCAGGTGCCGCTGATGGAGGACCTGGAGCAGATCTTCCTGCGCTCGTGGCGCGAGGCGCACGTGGCGGAGCCCCGGCCGTACCCGCCCGCAGCGCCCCCGCCGCCCGGCCCGCCCGCGCCCGGCCCCGCGGCGCCCGTCTCGCCGGCGCAGCTGCCCTGGCTGGCCGGCCTGGCCGCCAGCTCCTGCAACGACAGCGTGCACGTCATCGAGTGCGCCTCCTCGCTGGCCGAGGGCCTGGCCGAGCTCTTCCGGCTGCTGGTGGAGGGCAAGCTGGCCAAGACCCGCTACGTGGTCATCATCCGCGCCTGCCGGAGCGCCGCCATCGACTCCTGCATCGCCGTCACCGGTGAGCCCTGCCCGCCCGCAGTGTACCCTCTGCCCTCGGTGTGCCCAGGGCCAGGAGGGCACGCGGCTCTCAGCCCGGCGGGCTGGGGGTGAGGGACAGGGACCAGGCCCAGGCCCACCCGGCCCCCGGTGCCCACGCGGAGCCGGGGGCCACGAGCGCTGTGTTCCAGGGAAGTACCAGGCGCGGGTGCTGTCCGAGAGCCTCCTCAGCCCGGCCGAGTACCAGCAGGAGGTCAGCTACGCGCTGGTCACGGGGAAGGCGGACGCCCTGGGCGCCTTCTTCAGCGCCCTCTGTCCAGGTGGGCCTGTGGGCGGCAGGTGCCCGGCAGAGGGGGTCCCACGGGGGTGGGGTGATGGGGAGCCCGCCCCTCCTGACCTGCCCGGCGCCCCTCGGTCCCAGCGTGGGGGCGGGGCCGCCGGCTTGTGCGCCAACACGTCCGGCCTCGGCTGGCGTGGTCCCGGCCGGCTCTTCCTCCCGGGCTGTGGGCTCTCCCGGGCATTGCGCGTTCTGCCTTTTTGGGGGGCGGGAGGGCCTTGAGCCGGTAGCTCTCTGCCCGTCTCTGCACCGCTCCTGCCGTCCCCCCCGCCCCCCATTGCCTGCAGCCTCTCACAGGAGCCGGGTGTCCCCTGTGCCACACGCCGCGGGTTCTGTGCCCTGCGTGCCCTCCTCTGTCCTTTGCCTGGCTGCTCCCCCCTCAGGGCCCCCCAGAGTCCCGGAGGCCCTCACGCCCCCCCCCCTCCAGGCTGGGTTTGACCCTTCCCTCTGTCCGGGCGCCAGCGTGTTCCCCGGTAACCTCCTTCCTAAGCTCGGGCGCCACGGGACCCTCCTGCCTTCCCCCTCCTGCTCCCTAGGCCCGGGGCGGCGCCCGCACAGGCCTCCCTGGGGCGGGCCGAGCGTCCCCACGGGGAAACCCCACGCCTGCTGTTCCTCCTGTTTTGGGCAGAGGGCGACATTGACGTCTTGCTGGACAAGTTTCACCAGGAGCACCAGGGCCGCGTTTCTCCCTCGCCCGCCGCCGCCTCCGTCCCCAAAGCCGGGTCCCTGGATGTCGGCGGGGTCCCCGAGTGCACGAGTGAGTGTGGGAGGGGGAGCTGGCGGCCGGGGCCCCCCTTCCCCTCCCACTACCCCCCCTATCCTCTCCACCCCCATCCTCCCCATCCCCCAGGCTACAAGGAAGCGATGTTAGAAGTACACCCGGAGGGCTGGGCTTCTCCTTAGCATCCCAGTAAGCCAGCACCGAGCTTTTTTTAATATATATTTTATTGACTTTTTTTTTCCTTACAAAGAGGAAGGGAGAAGGATAGATAGAAACATCAATAAGAGAGAATCATCGATCAGCTGCCTCCTGCACACCCCCTCCTGGGGATGTGCCCGAAACCAACATACATGCCCTTGACCGGAATCAAACCTGGGACCTTTCAGTCCGCAGGCCGACGCTCTATCCACTGGGCCACACTGGTTTTGGCCCAACACCGCGCTTTAACGTTCGTCTTCGGTGACGGAGGCCACTTACCCTGAGACGGCCCCTCTCTCTGCTGAGAAAACCCTTACCCGTGATCGCTACAATGTTCAGTCTTGTTATGCCCCGAGGGGCCCCGTCTCCTCTTCCTGCAAACTCGCAGCCTCTCCAAGGCCCGGACTGGGGGCCGCTCCCCTAGGTGCTGCCTGCCCTCCGGGGGGAGGGGCCGTGGCCCCCGAGCCCGGGCTGTTGGTGCTCGGACCATGAGCCAGGGCATGTGTGTGCGGTCGGTGCCCCTGGTGGTGAACCGTGGGGTGCTGCCGGTCCGGTCCGTGGCCGTGGCTGTGGCCGTGGCCGTGGGCTCCGGACGGGCGTGCTGTCCGCCCCGCCGCGGCCCGGGCCGTGGCCTCGGCTCCCGGCCCCTCACCTCTTGGCCCGGCCCAGGTTCCGGGCGGGAGCCGCCGCGCATCCGGCCCTTCCAGCTGGCCGTGGCCCAGAAGCTGCTCTCGCACGTGTGCTCCATCGCGGACTCCAGCACCCAGAACCTGGACCTGGGCTCCTTCGAGAAGGTGGACTTCCTCATCTGCATCCCGCCCTCCGAGGTGGCCTACCAGCAGACCCTGCGCCACGTCTGGCACTCGGGTACGCGCCAGCGGGGCGGAGGGGGGCTGTTGGTGATCCGCATCCTGGTGGGTGCTCGCCAGGTGCTCGCCCAGTGCTCCCTGGGTGCTTACCGGGCGCTCACTGGGTGCTCCGGGTGCTCACTGGGTGCTCGCCGTGTGATCACCGGGTGCTCGCCGGGTGCTCCCTGGGTGCTCCCTGGGTCTCACTGTGTGCTCACCGGGTGATTACTGGGTGCTCACCGTGTGCTCCCTGGGTGCTCCCTGGGTGTTCATTGGGTGCTCACCGGGTGCTCCCGGGTGCAGGGGTGCTGCTGGAGCTGGGCCTGGACGAGGAGCAGGTGAGCAGGCAGCGGGCGGAGCAGCACGTGCTGAAGCTGGACGCCGGGGCGCAGGCGCGGTTCAAGGCCTTCCTGCAGAGCGCCTTCCAGAACCCGCACACGCTCTTCGTCCTGGTCCACGACCACGCCCACTGGGACCTCGTGAGGTGAGGGGCTCCGGGCCGCCGCGTCCCCCCTCTGGGCACCCACGGGCAGACGCACGGGCGTCTCAGCACCTGAGAGCCAGATGGCACCCAGGGCCGTGGTCGGCAAATGGCGGCTCGAGAGCCACACGCAGCTCTCTGGCCCCTTGAGTGTGGCTCTTCCACAGCCTGGGCGAGTCTGTGTTGAAGAAGTTGAAGTTTTAAAAATGTGTCTCTCCAAAGACATGTCCATCGTTGAGCTGTTGATGTTTGGCTCTGTGGACGGATGAGTTTGCCGACCACGGCCCCAGGGACAGGCCGGCGAGGGCCGGGGGCGGCGGCGGTGCCCGTGGCAGAGCCGGCCTGGACGAAGGCCCTCACGGGACGGTCACTTAAAATGTTTGTTCTCTGTCATGGCGGGGCCGTATTCTTTGACGTCGGCAGCGTCGGGGGCTGGTTATAAGCCCACCCAGCTGCTCGATCCCGGCAGTCACGGGTCAGCCGCAGCCATCCGCTCACTGCCGTCTCCTCCCCCTCAGCAGCGCTGTCCACAGCCTCTGCCCCCCCGGCGACCCGGCGGCCGGCCTGGTGGACAGGCTGCTCAACTGCCGGGAGGCGAAGGAGGCCCCCAACATCGTGACGCTGCACGTGACGGCCTTCCCCTACGCGCTGCAGACCCAGGGCACCCTCGTCAGCCCCTACAACGAGATCCACTGGCCCGCCGCCTACAGCGCCGTGAGTGCGGTGCGGCCGGCCCGGCGTGGGGGGGACACGGCTCTGCAGGAAAGATCTGGATTGACAGGGCTGCCTGGGGTCACCTGGATCCCAGCTCCTTGAATCTTTAAAAAAAAAAAAAAGGTCTGCCGAAACCGGTGTGGCTCAGTGGATAGAACATCGGCCTGTGGACTGAAAGTCCCGGGTTCGATTCCGGGCAAGGGCATGTACCTTGGTCGCAGGCACAGCCCCAGTGGGTGGTGTGCAGGAGGCAGCTGGTCGATGTTTCTCTCATTGATGTTTCTAGCTCTCTATCCCTCTCCCTTCCTCCCTGTAAAAAAATCAATAAAAATATATATATTTTTAAATGTCTTAACTGATATCGGAGAGGAAGCGAGAGAGAAACATCCATGAGAGAGAACTATCTATCCATTGCCTCCTGCACGCCCCCTGCTGGGGATGGAGCCCACACCCCGGGCATGTGCCCTGACTGGTCATTGAACTGTGACCTCCTGGTTCATAGGTCGATGCTCAAAGGTCAGGCTACTTTGCCGTGTTTTTTTGTTTGTTTGTTTGTTTAAAAAAAAAAAATATATATATATATATTGCTTTTTTACAGAGAGGAAGGGAGAGCGATAGTTAGAAACATTGATGAGAGAGAAACATCCATCAGCTGCCTCCTGCACACTCCCCATTGGGGATGTGCCCGCAACCAAGGTCCATGCCCTTGACCGGAATTGAACCCGGGACCCTTGGGTCCGAGGCCAATGCTCTATCCACTGAGCCACACCGGTTAGGGCTGCTTTGTCGTTTTGACAACCTCCCAACGTTGCCCTGCTCTGGAGTGGGGGAAGTGCTGATGTCGGTTGGGAGGGGTTTATGCCAGCGCGAGCCAAAGTGGTTAGCTCAGCGCCTTTCTTCTGACCTCAACAGCAGTGGGAAGCAAGAGAGTTGATTTGACCGTTCCTAACAGCAGTTTAGATTGTGGGAGAGAAGCGGTCTTGACGATGAGAGGGGCTTGTTACACAGGAAGGCTGGCTCCTTCTTGCCGCGCACGCTGGGGCCGAGGGAGTGGAACGTACAGGCCGCTCCGTCCTCCGTCCTCCAGGCGGGAGGGCCCTGGGCTCCCGTGTGCGGGGGGAGGAGGGGAGGAGGCAGTGAAGTCTCACGCGGGGCTGCACAGTGAGCCCTGGAGGCCCAGGCGCCCGGCCAGGCGGTCCGAGCTGCCAGCCCGTGGCCCTCCGCCTCCCACGCGGCGTGTCTGTGTGACGGCTCCTCTCTGGTTCAGGGCGCGGACTTGTACCCCGAGGACAGGAAGTACTTCGGACTGTCCGAGTTCATCGAGTCCACCCTGTCGGGGCACAGCCTGCCCCTGCTGCGATACGACAGCTCCTTCGAGGCCGTGGTCACCGCCCTGGGGAAGAGGTACCGTCTCTACGTTCCCGGTGCCGGGTCAGCCGTGGCCGTGGCGGTGTGGGCTGTGGTCTGCGTGGCCGTGGCGTGGCGGTGCGGGCGGCTCACGGCGGTCGCTCTCCGCAGGTTCCCGCGCCTGCACAGCGCCGTGATCCGCACCTTCGTGCTGGTGCAGCACTACGCGGCGGCCATGATGGCGGTGCGCGGCCTCCCGCAGATGAAGAACCACACGTCGGTGGAGACGCTGGAGATCACGCAGAACCTGCTGGGCGCGCCGCGGCAGAGCCCCTGCGGCCACGGGCTCATGGTGCTGCTGCGCGTGCCCTGCGCGCCGCTGGCCGCCGCCGCCTACGAGCGCCTGGCCCGCGTGCGGGCGCGCCTGGCGCTGGAGCGGCGCTTCGAGATCATCCTGGGCGGCCCCAGCGCCCGCCTCTCCGTGGCCGCCCACTTCGTGCAGCAGCTCAAGGTGGGCTGGGTGGGGGCGGAGGGGACGGTGCGGGGAGCGCGGGGAGGGGGGCAGGGGCCTGGTATCTGAGGGGCTGGACTGTGGGGGTCAGGGTCAGGTCAGGCCCCGTTTCCTCCGATGCCGGCAGGTGTGGCGGAACATCGCGGACGCCGAGTGGAGGCCGCAGACGTACCTGGAGCTGGAGGGCCTGCCCTGCATCCTCATCCTCAGCGGGACGGCCCCCCACGGGGAGTCCCTGCCCCGGTGAGGGGGGTCCCCGCCCCGGTGAGGGGGGGTCCCTGCCCCAGTGAGGGGGGGTCCCTGCCCCAGTGAGGGGGTCTCTGCCCCAGTGAGGGGGCCGTGGGCCTGGGCGGGCACTGCATCTGGCTCTCCGACACGCCGATGGTGCCCGTAGGGGTGGGGTGGGGCTCTGGGTGGGCCCTGCAGCTGGAGGCGGGACTTAATGCCTCAGTTTCTCCCCATGGTGGTGGTGGGGCGGTCCATCGAGTGCAGTTTGGGGTCACCTCGGGGGCACCTCTCCCGCAGCGTCTCGGCTGCAGGGACGGCAGGTCCTCCTGATCCAGGAGGTGACCTCGGAAAGGGGAGGAGCCGTTCTTCCGGCCCCAGGGCTGGCTGTCTCCGGCTGTGGTGCCCTCACCGAGCAGATGGCAGCTGCCTCCCGGGTCTCCACACAGACGGGCAGGCCCTGGGCAGAGGGCACCGCCCTCAGGAAGGCGGTTGCTGGAAAGGGTGGCGACAGGCTGGCTGGCTTCCCCCCAAATATATGTTTGTTTGTGTTTTAATATATTTTATTGATATTTTACAGAGAGGAAGGGAGAGAGATAGAGAGCGCTAGAAACGTCGATGAGAGAGAAACATTGACCAGCCGCCTCTTGCACAGCCCCTACCAGGGATGTGCCCGCAACCAACGTACATGCCCTTGACCGGAATTGAACCTGGGACCTTTCAGTCCGCAGACCGACGCTCTATCCACTGAGCCACACCGGTTTTGGCCCCGTGTCCCCCCAGGTCCCTGCGGTACTGCGACCTGCGCCTCATCAACTCCTCCTGCCTGGTGCGCACGGCGCTGGAGCAGGAGCTGGGCCTGGCCGCGCACTTCGAGAGCGGCGAGAGCGGCGAGGCGCCCCTGGCCAGGGGGCCGCGGGCCGAGGGCGCGGACAGCGACGCCGAGAGGCCGAGCAGCACGGACAACGAGGACGAGGAGCCGGCGGCAGCGGCGGAAGGTCGGCCCTGCGTCTGCCCTCGGGGCGGCCTGCGCTGGTCGATCGGCTGCCCCCGTTCCACGGGCCCTGGGCCCGTCTGTGGCCGGCCGCCCTGGAGCGCTGCCCAGAGAAGGGAAGGAATGAGCTCCCCCCTCACTGCTTTTCTGGTGGTGGAAGAAAATAGAGGTCCAGATAGGGTCTTCCTTGCGCTAGAATTTTTTTTTAAGAAGTTCACACCCTGGCTGGTGTGTCTCAGTGAATAGAACATCGGCCTGTGGACAGAACGGTCCTGGGTTCGATTCCAGTCAAGGGCACATTTCTGGGTCGCATGCTAGAACCCCACTAGGGGGCGTGCAGGGGGCAGCCGATCAATGATTATCTCTCATTGAGGTTTCTTTCTTTTTTTAAAAAAAATATATTTTATTGATTTTTTTACAGAGAGGAAGAGAGAGGGATAGAGAGTTAGAAACATTGATGAGAGAGAATCATCAATCAGCTGCCTCCTGCACACCCTCTACTGGGGATGTGCCCGCAGCCAAGATACATGCCCTTGACCGGAATCAAACCTGGGACCTTCCAGTCTGCAGGCCGACGTTCTATCCACTGAGCCTCACCGGTCTTGGCTCATTGATGCTTCTATCTCCCTCCTCCCTTCCTCTCTGAAATCAATAAAAATATATTTTTTTAAAAAGTTCATTCCTTTAAAAATATATTTCAGAGAGAGAGAAAGAGAGGGAGAGAGAGAGAGATCAATGATGAGAATCATGGATTGGCTGCCTCCTGCACGCCCCACACTGAGGATCTAGTCTGCAACCCGGGCCTGTGCCCCGAGCGGGAATAGAACCGTCACCCCCTGGTTCATAGGCTGATGCTCAACCACTGAGCCACACAGGCCTGGCCCTAGCGCTGGCTCTGGAATCGTTAATGAGCAGGGAGAGGCAGTGAGGTGTCTCAGGGTTCACGATCACGCGCTCTCTGAATTGCTGCTGGGGTAAGGTTCACGCACTCCCTCTGTGGGCCCACCTGGCAGCACGTGCCTGTGGCTGAGATTTATGAACATGTGGACAGCTGACCCCAGCATGGCAGAGGACACCGGCAGAGCGGGGCATCCGGCTGCACCCACGGGCTCGAGAGAGGGAGCACAGCTGTCCCTAAGAAACGCGGAGCGCTGGCGGGGTGGGGGCGGGGTGGGGGCGGGGAGGGGCGGGGTGGGGGCGGAGACCAGGGCTCCTGGCCGCCTCCACCTGCCTGTGTGACCTCGGACAGGGCCCGGGGCCGTCCCCGCCTCCGGTGCTCACGGGAGAGAGGGGCTTGGAGAGAGCGGCCCCCCAGCAGGCCCCTGGGCTGTGGCAGACTCAGGCAGGGGCGGGAACCCCTCTGCGAGGCCTCCACCTCCCCTCGATGGGTCTCCGCATCCCCCACGCCAGCGTCGGCTCCCCTGCTCCTCCCTCCTCTCCCTCCTCTCCACCCGCCAGCCCTGTGCCACACCCAGTCTTCGGGGCTCCCCGCCTGTGCTCTGCTCTTGTCCCCGAGGCCACGCAGATGCTTTTCTGGCTGCTCCGAGTTCCCTCTCCTCTGCTGGCCCTGGAGACCCTGCTAGGCCTGCAGGCCTGGGGGCGGGGCCCCTCTCCCTGCCTCTCCCTTCCTCTCCCCTCCTGCCTCTGTCCTGCGTGGGGGCCTGGCCGGGGCTCCCAGCCCTCTCTGCCCTTCTACGCCCTCCTGTAGCTGCCCGCCCTGCCCCTCCCCCCGAGTCCTCTCTAGGGGAGGCAGGGGGAGGGGCGAGTGGACGGGGGAGGGGAGGGGAGTGATGGGCAGCGTGAAGCGCCGGGGACCGCGTGGGGCGATGACGGCGTTCTCGGGGGGTGTTTGCACCCAGGCTCCGCCGCTGCCGCCGCCGCCGCCGCCGAGAAGAGGAGCCCCGTGAAGAGAGAGCGGCCCGGCTCCCGGGACTCGGCCTCCTCCGGCCGCTCCTCCAGGGCGTCTGGTAAGTCCCGGCGGGAGGTTTCAGACGGAGGCCGAGAGCCTGGATCGCCCCTAGAACTGGGAGGGGAGACCTGGAAGGACCGGGCTGTCTGGGCGGCGGGGCCTGGGCCGGGAGGGGAGGGCAGGTTGAGGCTCGGTGGCTCCGTGGCTCTTTGCCCGGAGGCTGAGGGCCTGTCCCCAGCGAGGGGCCGGGTGGTGGAGGCAGAGGACTCGCCCCCAGGCTCCGGGTTTGGATCATCAGAGAGAGGAGGGGGGTGGAGTGTCCTCGTGGAGCCTGGAGGGCGGGGAGACCTGGAGGCCGGGGCCACACTGACTGGCCCAGGGCGTCTCAGCCCCAGGGGTCCGGGTGTACACAGGCGGGGGGGCAGGGAGGGTGGAGAAAACCCCAAAGCCTTTGCCCCCGGGACGTCTGAGTCTCTGGGAACAGGCGGGACCCACGCACAGCGCAAGCGTTTCCCCAGAGCCTGCTGCTGCCCCATTCCGGGCGTCACACATGGGCTCCGGTACATAGGGGCGCCTGAAGAACCCCACTCCTGTCGACCGTGCTGTGTGTTTTAGAGAGGGGGGAGGGGGAGAGAGACAGGGAGACAAAGAGACAGAGAGAGACAGAGAGGGAGACAAAGAAGACAGAGAGAGAGACAAAGAAGATAGACACAGAGAGACAGAGAGACAGAGAGAACCTGCTGAGTCCCATGTGCTCGCTGCCTCTCCAGCAGGAAGCAGCGGGCGGGGTACGCCCTGGGTTGGGCGCTGAGGGTGAGGGCTTTGGGACTGGACCCGGTGAGGCAGGGGATGGAAAGGCCTCTGACATGGGGGGTGGGGGGCCTGGGGGCTGCGGGCCAGCTCCCGGCCTCGGGGACCCCAGCTGCCCCCCACAGCAGATCCTGGCTTTGTTGAGGACAGAAGGGTTATGTCTGACCAGACGTGGCGTTTCGTTGACAAAAACTCTCCGTGGTTGTCAGGTGGAGGGAGGGAGGGAGTGGGGCAGCCACAGGCGGCCGGCCGGTCTCGGGAGGGTCATTCCCGAGTGGCCGACGGCGTCCTCTCCCCCCAGGCCCGGCGCCCGGCGGCGAGACCTCGGCTCCGCCCGGGGGGCCCCCTCTGGGGGAGCAGACCCGGTCCCCGCAGCCCTGCGGCCCTTCGGAGGACTCACAGCGGCTCCGGGCCCCCCCGCCCGACGCCGCCGGCCGCCACGGCAGCCAGAGGGGCGTCCAGGCCGCGGTCCCCTCGCCGCGCCGGCTCCCCGCGGCGGGCGCCGCCCCGTCCTCCCCCGCGCCCGCGGGGCCGGCCTCCCGGTGCCCCCTGGCCAGGGCCCGCCGGCAGCCGCCCGTGGTCTTCCTGCCCAAGCTGGTGTACGACATGGTCACGGCCACCGACGGCAGCGGCCTGCCCAAGGCCGCCTCGCTGCTGCCCGCCCCGTCCGTCGTGTGGGCCAGCTCCTTCCGGCCCCTGCTCAGCAAGACCATGACGTCCACGGAGCAGTCGCTGTACTACCGGCAGTGGACCGTGCCGCGGCCCGGCCACATGGACCACGGGAACCGCGCCGAGGGCTGCGTGGACGGCTTCCACCCGCGCCGGCTGCTGCTCAGCGGGCCCCCGCAGGTGAGGGGGCCCCCGCGCCTGGACTCAGGGCACGGGGGGGGGGTGTCTGTGCTCAGGCCCAGCGTAGGGCCGACGGCACCCCTTAGGCACATCTTGCCATTCTGCGGCGGAAGCTTCTGTGATGGCCCCACGGGGGTCAGGGCCCGGCGACATCCGTCTCGCCTCTGTTTCCTCCACGGCCATGGTCGGCAAACTGTGGCTCTCGGGCCACATGCGGCTCTTTGGCCCCTTGAGTGTGGCTCTTTTTTAAAAAAAAAAAATTTCTTTATTGTTTAAGGTATCGCATATTTGTCCTCAACCCTCCATTCCAATCTTCCACCCCACCCTCCTATTATCCATGACCACGGGTGAGGCTCCTGTGTGTGCACACAGTCCTTTGGTTGATCTCTCCCTGTTACCCCCACCCTCCCTCTGAGGCCCACAGTCTGACCCCTGGCTCCTTGTCTCCGGGGCTGCTCTTGTCCATCCGTCCGTGTTGTTCACCATCTCCCCAGATGAGTGAGGTCATGTCCTCCTGGAAATACACTTATAAGAATCAAAGATGAGACAAGCACTAATCATTATGCTGAGGGGCATATGAGTCAGTCTACAGTGAGCTTCTTTCTGAGCCACCAGGTCTTTTGAGACCCAATTTCAATGTCGAACAGTTCCTTATGTGTACGTGTCAGCCATGATATTTCCATTCTGGATGGTGGGCAAATGGTGGTTGAGTGTGGCTCCTCCACAAAACACTGCAGCCCGGGCGAGTCTGTGTTGAAGAGGTGACGTTAGAAGAAGTTTACATTTAAAAAATGTGGCTCTCCGAAGAAATGTCAGTCGTTGTCCAGGGGAGATAGTTGGCTCTGTGAACTAAGGAGTCTGCCGACCACTGGCCTGTGCATTGAAGGGTCCCAGGTTCAATCCCTCCCCGGCCCGGACCGTGGTTGAGGTGCGTGCGAGAGGCAGCCCGTCGGCGTGTTTCTCTCACATGGATGTTTCTGTCTTTCCTTCTCTCTGAAAATCAGTGGGAAAATACCCTCAGTGAGGATTTTAAAACAGTTACAATGAAAAGGGGGTGCCCTGAGGCGTGGCGGGTGCTCCTGGCGCGGAGACGGGGTGCCCTGACCGGGGCGCCCGCCCCCTCGTGCCCGCAGATCGGGAAGACGGGGGCGTACCTGCACTTCCTCAGCATCCTGTCCCGGATGCTCATCCGGCTGACGGAGGTGGACGTGTACGACGAGGACGAGATCAACGTGGGTGAGTCTCAGCCTCGCGCAGCCACGGGCGGATGCTCGGTCCTCAGAGCTGGAGGGCCCGGGATGCGGATGGGACGCGGACAGGATGCTCGGTCCTCAGAGGGCCCAGGCAGGGCTGGTGGGACGCGGGCGGATGCTCGGTCCTCAGAGGACCCGGGATGCGGATGGGATGTGGGCAGACTCTCGGTCCTCAGAGGACCCGGGATGCGGATGGGATGTGGGCAGACTCTCGGTCTTCAGAGGGCCCGGGCGGGGCTGGTGGGACGCGGACAGGATGCTCGGTCCTCATAGGTCCAGGATGCGGATGGGACGTGGGTGGGAGGGCCCTTCAGCAGTTCCCGTTCCTACGGGCCTGCCTCCGGGTGTCCGGATGGCTTTCCCCCGCGGGTCTCCGTTCTCCGGTGGTGGGAAGCTGACCGTGGCCGTTAGGGGTCCGGTTGCCTGTGGTCCTAACATGTGCTATCGAGGATCGCTCGGCCTCAGGAGGGGGTCCCCCGTGTCCTCACGCAGCACATCTGAGGGTGCTCTCCACCGTCCTCCGTGTGGGGGCAGTTCGGAGCCACGGAAGGCTGTGCAGCCGGGTCTCTCCTTGCCTCTGGGTTTCCCGAGGTCCCCCCAGGGTGGACCGTCGTTCCGTGAAAACCCACCGAGTTTCCGTGGCGAGTCCGCCGCCCTCGCCGTTCTTGGCGAGACGGAGCCTGAAGCTGCTCTCTGTCCCCCGGTCTCTCCCGACCCCCAGACCTCCGGGAGGAGCCCGAGTGGGGCTACCTGCAGCGCAGCGACCCCTGGCCGGACCTGGAGCTCTTCCGGAAGCTGCCGTTCGACTACACGGTCCATGACCCCAAGTACGAGGACGCCAGCCTCATCTGCTCGCACCAGCAGGGCGCCAGGAGCGAAGGTCGGGCTCCGCCTCCCAGGCCGGGGAGTGTGTGTGTGTGTGTGCACGCGTGTGTGCGTGGTGTGTGTGTGTGTGTGTGTGTGTGTGTGTGTGTGTGCAACGACTGACATTTCTTTTGAGAGCCGAAAACCGACGTCTGTGCACGGGCCACGAAGTTCCAACTGCACTGAACGTGCGCGCCCGCATGTGGTATTCTATGGAAGAGCCACACTCAAGGGGCCAGAGAGCCACAGTCTGCCGACCACTGTCTTAGGGGACCAGGAAGGACAGCGTATATCTCAGGGAGAGCTGGGAACGCTGAGGACACGGGCTGGGCTGTGTCAGGCCAGGGTGTCCTAAAGCGCTTGGCTAAGAGCGGAGAGAAGATGTGTCTCTCTTTGTGGTTGATCCTCACCTGCAGGTGTTTTTCCATTAGTTTTAGAGAGAGTGGAAGGGAGGGGGAGAGACAGAAACATCGATGTGAGAGAGAGACATGGATGGGTTGTCTCCCGCAGGCACCCTGACCAGGGCTGGGCACCGAGCCTGCAACCGAGGTACATGCCTTTGCCTGGAATCGAACCCTGGGCCCTTCAGTCTGTAGGCCGACCTCCATCCACTGAGCCACTGGCCAGGGCGACACGTATCTTGTGGATTGGGACTGTGGTGACAGAATGCTCGTCTTCCTCTGCTCCCTCGGTCTCCTGTTCCCCCTCCTGCTGCAGGGACCTGTCACCGTGTTGTCACCTGCGGTGGTTCAGTGTGGAGGGGGGCCACAGCGTGGAGACGGGTTCAAGCCTCGGACTGATGAGAGGGCACAGTCCTCTCCTGGCAAAGTCACGTGCCCGTCCCGGCGTGGAGGGCAGGGCCTCCGGCACAGTGACAGCCAGCAGCTGGGGTTGTGAGCGTGAGCCTGTGGTCGAACACTGGCCCCATGTGCCTGAGTGACGTGGGCTTGACAGAGTTCAGGTGCACGTCGTTGAGGAGGATCGAAACCCATGAGAACGTTGTAAACACTTCACTCTGCCTCGTGGTACCGGCTGTAAAATGGAGACACGGCGTGTGGTCCGTGGCGCTGTCGCTGTGTCTCCGTCAGAGAGGACAGCGTCCCACCCAGACCCAGCTTTCTTCTCTGTCTTTGCTCCATCCCCCACCGCCCCTCAGGCTCACCGAACCTGGCTGAGCTGGGGCGGCACATGAGGTGCCCTGGGGCTGAGGATGGCGTGGCCGTGCCGGCTGGCCACAGTTCAGGGTCCCCTTCTGCTGACAGCGTTAGTGGCCGGTGTGATGATGGACACCGACAGGAAGAAGAGTGAGGAGAATGGTCACCAGTGGCCATCAGACGAGAATGTCTCTCCATGGTTCTCAGGCAGACCACTCTCAGTCCCTGAGGGACCATTACTCTCAGTCTTGGGGGACCCTCACTCTTAGACCCTGGGGGGCCCTCACAGAGCCGTGTCTAAGGAAAGCCAGTGCTGGCCTCTGACTCCCAAGTGGCTGGCAAGATGGGGTGCTTCACCCCATTGCAGTGCTGGCGTGTTGTGCTGGCCATCGGTTGTTGTCATGCACCGAGTCCTCGAGTAAACGTTGCTCCGACACCCACAGGCTCACGTGTAACGTGGCGGGCGGGCAGGCGGCCGTGTGTCCCCCGGAGACGGTCGTGTCTGAGCTGCGGATTCCCCTCGGGCCCGGATGAGCTGGGGCCTCTCGTCCTGGGCTCCCTTCCCGCAGTGGCGATTGGGCTCGTGTCCCCGTGCTGGTGGGAGGGCTCGCCTGCCCGTGCGGCTCGGTGACGCTGGCTCCCCCGCAGACAGGGGGCCGCCCCGGAAGCCCGAGGACCTGTTCGTGCGGCGGCAGACGGCGCGCATGCGGCTGTCCAAGTACGCGGCCCACAACACCTACCACCACTGCGAGCAGTGCCACCAGTACATGGGCTTCCACCCCCGCTACCAGGTGGGCGGGGGCGCCCTGCCTCCCCGGGCCAGCCAGCGCCACCGTGTCCCCGGTCCTGTGCCCGTGCGGAGGGGAGGCGGAGGTTCTGGAGGCCTCGGGCGCGGGGCAGAGGCGGCCGTGACGGGGTCGTGGGGGGTCCCGCCGGCCGCTGACGCGGGCTCTGTCCTCTCCCCCGCACCCAGCTCTATGAGTCCTCCCTGCACGCCTTTGCCTTCTCTTACTCCATGCTAGGAGAGGAGATCCAGCTGCACTTCATCATCCCCAAGTCCAAGGAGCACCACTTCGTCTTCAGCCAGCCCGGAGGCCAGCTGGAGAGCATGCGGCTGCCCCTCGTCACCGACCAGGTACCGGCCTCGGCCCGGGCGCCGATCGGCGTGGCCGCCGGGGGCCGCTGAGCGGAGACCCAGAGCCCAGGGCAGGCGGGGCCTGTGGAGGGACCGTGCGGTCACTGGCCCGGAGGAGGGGGAGGCTGGGCACCGCAGGGCTTCGGGGACCCCTCCACCCCCCCGAGGCAGGTTGGAGCCTCGCTCTGCGGTTTCGGGGCTGTGCGATTGGAACGTGTCGAGGTCTCTGAGCCTCCGCTTCCCGACCCGTTCACCCAGGCCCCGTGGTCGGCAAACTCATCAGTCCACAGAGCCAAAGATCAACAGCACAACGATTGTAATCTCTTTTGAGAGCCACATTTTTTTAAACTTAGACTTTTTCTAACGCCACTTCTTTAACATAGACTCTCCCAGGCTGTGGTATTTTGTGGGAGAGCCGCACTCAAGGGGCCAAAGAGCTGCATGTGGCTCTTGAGCCCCTGTTTGCCCGACCTCCCACTGACCCAGGCGATCGTAACTTTTTAAAAATATATATAGTTAATTGTTTTTTTAGAGAGGAAGGGAGAGTTAGAGAGAGAGACAGAAACATCGATCAGCTGCCTCTTGCACACCCCCCACTGGGGATGTGCCCGCAACCAAGGTACATGCCCTTGACCGGAATCGAACCTGGGACCTTTCAGTCCGCAGGCCGACACTGCATCCACTGAGCCAAACGAGTTTCGGCTCAACCGTAACTCTTACAAAAGCTTGTGGTGAGCGTTGCAGGCGTCACGGACGTAAGGCGCCGGCCCGGCTGGAAGAGGTGCTGAGCCGAGGGTCGGGGTGCCCGCTCTGTCCTTCAGTGCCCTCCTCTGGGGCGCACCCGGCCGGGCCAGGGGGTTGGGGAGCATGGCCCCCCGTTACCAACTCCGGCAGTCAGAGAGGGAGAAAGAGAGAGAAACACCAGTGAGAGAGAACCATGGATCGGCTGCCTCCTGCACGCCCCCTACTGGTGACTGAGCCCACCACGTAGGCCTGTGCCCTGACTGGGAATCGAACCCTGACCTCCTGGTTCAAAGGTTAGATGCTCCACCACAGAGCCACGCCGGCCGGGCTGGTGCGCCGTCGTTTTTACTGCGTTTTGTCCGTAAGAGCGAGTCCCGGGGCTGAGCTGGGTTCAGGGAGGACGGGGCGGACGTTTCGGAGGGAGGGGCGCGACGGCGACCCCGCCGAGAACACGCCCCCCCCTTCTGCCTCCCGCCCAGAGCCACGAGTGCATCAAAAGCCCGACCTTCACCCCCACCACCGGCCGGCACGAGCACGGGCTCTTCAACCTGTACCACGCCATGGACGGCGCCAGCCACCTGCACGTGCTGGTCGTCAAGGAGTACGAGATGCCCGTGTACAAGAAGTACTGGCCCAACCACATCATGCTGGTGCTGCCCAGCGTCTTCAACGGCGCCGGCGTGGGTAGGCCCCGCCCCGCCCCCGGGGTCCCGGGAGAATGTTCCGGAACTGGCAGAGTTCAGCATTTTTCAAAAGTGAATTATATATATATATATATATATATATATATATATATATATATACACACACACACACACACACACACACATACACATATTTATATGTGTATGTATATATACCATGTTTCCCCGAAAATAAGACATCCTCCGAAAATAAGACCTACTTCATGGAAACATAAGACTTCCCTGAAAATAAGACCTAGCCCATCTTTGGGAGCAAAAGTTAATATAAGACACTCTTATTTTCGGGGAAACAGGGTATTAGATATTTATATGTGTATATATATTATATATTTATATGTGTATAATATATTTACGTGTGTGTGTATACACACACACACACACACACACACACACACACACACACGTATTGACCTCAGATAGGTGGGGAGAGAGAGAGAAACATCAGTGATGAGAGAATCATGGATCCGCTGTGGGGGGCTGACGGCCTGGGGAGGGGATGGGGGTGGCCTGGATGGGTCGATGGGGGTAAAAGGGAGCATGTTGAATACTTGCAACAATAAAAGATTTAAGAAGAGAAAGAGCCCCAGCCGGTGTGGCCCAGTGGACAGAGCTTAGGCCTGCGGACGGAAGGGTCCGGGTGTCATCTGGTCAGGGGCGCAGGCCCAGGTTTTGGGCTCATCAGCAGTTCTCTCCCATCGCTGGTGTTTCCCCCGCTTCCCTTTCCTCTCTGAAGTGTATGTTAAAAAACAAACGCAGAAACAGAATTAAAGCACGGAAAAGGAAAGAGAGGCGAGGATAAACAGACAGGTGTACGTGCAACTGGGAGGTGTGTTTTCTCCCCTAGCATTTCCTCTCCCAAATCACAGCTAGGGGCTGGACGAGGGATGCGGGCGGGGACGGGGGACTGGCCGGTCTGGGGTGGGCCCCGGCGGGCAGTGCTCCCCTGCCCAGGCCGGGCTGGGCGGGGGTCCGGCGGGCCGGGGTGAGGGTGGGGGGTCAGCGGCGGCTCTGTGCTCTGCGTTGCAGGCGCCGCGCACTTCCTGATCAAGGAGCTGTCCTACCACAACCTGGAGCTGGAGCGGAACCGGCAGGAGGAGCTGGGCGTGAAGCCGCAGGACATCTGGCCCTTCATCGTGATCGCCGACGACTCCTGCGTCATGTGGAACGTGGTGGACGTGGACGGCGGCGCGGAGAGGGGCCGGTGAGGCAGGCGCGCGCGTCTGGCGGGGACCCCCTCCACCCCCTGGGGACCCCCTCCACCCCGCGGGGACCCCCTCCATCCCACGGAGACCCCCTCCACCCCGTGGGACCCCCTCCACCCCCTGGGGACCCCCTCCACCCCCTGGGGACCCTCTCCACCCTGCGGGGACCCCCTCCACCCCGAGGGGACCCCTTCCACCCCCGGAGGACACTCGGTCTGGGAGCCTGGCGTGTGGGGGACAGAGCCCTGGACGCAGCTGACTCCCATCCTAAGCTTTGAGTTCAGAAAGTTTGTAAAAAGCACCGTAGACGTATAATACACACAGGAAACCACACCACACACAGTGTGTTCAATATACAGGAAATCACACCGTATACAGTACATTCAATATAATACAGGAAGCCACACCACATACAGTATGTTCAATATAAAATGTGAACAGGAAAGAAAATATACATGCAGATGTTTTCACAAGCTGAACGCATGCGTTGAACCAGCTCCCTGTGAGCAAGGGGACCCTCTCCGGCCCCAGACTGTCCCCGCCCCCCGGGGGGTCTCCCCGGCCCTCCTCCCTCCCCCAGCCTAACTCCTCACGCCCGTGATGTTTTAAAAAACACAGTTTTATGGCTTTCAGAGAGGGAGAGAGAGGGAGATAGGAATGTCAATGATGAGAGAGAATCATGGACGGGCTGCCTCCTGCACGCCCTCCCCTCCCCCCCCCCACACACACACACTGGGGATCGAGCCCACAACCCGGCGTGTGCCCTGACCAGAACCGAACCCGGGACCGTCCGCAGGCCGACGCTCTGGCCACTGACCACGCCGGCTAGAGCCCCCTGACGGTTCTCGGCCCACGTGAGGCCATTCGTTCTGGCGGCCCGTCCAGAGGGCCGTGTCCAGGGTGGCACGTCAGCCCGGACGCCCCTCTCCTCCCTCCCGAGCAGGGAGTTCTGGCCGGAGAGGAACGTCTCCCTGAAGCACATCATGCAGCACATCGAGGCGGCCCCCAACATCACACACTACGCCCTCGTGGGCCTGCGCAAGTGGTCCAGCAGGGCCGGCGGCCGCGCCGCGCGCGAGCCCTTCTCCCGCTGCCACGTCCACGACTTCATCGTCCTGAACGTGGACCTGACCCAGAACGTGCAGTACAACCAGAACCGGTGAGCGCCGGCCGCCGCCGCCCAGCTCACCCGCAGGCCCCTGCCCCGGCCCTCCTTTACCCTTCCCTTCCACCTCCTCTTTCCCCCCTCTCCGTCCCCCTCCCCCCTCCCTCCTCCTCCCTCCCCCCTCCCCCCTCCTCCCTCCGGAGGGGCAGCCAGGCCTGGCCGAGAGCCTCTTCTCCGCTGCCCTGGAGGCCACGGAGCCGGAGGCCACCCGCCCACAGACCAGCCTGGCCCTGCTGTCAGCTTTAGGTATTTTTATTGATTTCAGAGAGGAAGGGGTGGGGGGGAGAGAGAGAGAGAGAGAGAGAGAGAGAGAGAGAGAGAGAGAGAGAGAGAGAGAAATGAGCCCCACACTGGGGATCCAGCCTGCAACCCGGGCGTGTGCCCTGACCAGGAATCAAGCCGGGACCACCTGGCTCCGAGCTTGACCCTTGTTCCTTCTTTCTTCCATCCTTCCCTTTCCCTGTCCTGTTTTTTCTTTCCTTCCTTTTTTCCTCTCCTCTCCCTGCCTCCCTCCCTCCGTTGTGTAATTCTGAGGCGGGAGACTGGCACACGCCATTCGGCTTCCTCCGGGGTTCCCTCGGCGCTTTACAAGGCCTCACCGTGTGCCCTTCCTCCCGCTGCCCGGCTCCCCGGACACGGCTCCCAGGAGCCTCCCACCGAAGGAAGCGTGATGTCCTTCCCTCACGTGGCCTCCATGTGTCCAGCCACAGAGGCGCCCAGTCACCGACACCCTGGCCCAGTCGCCCAATCACCGCGAGGAGTGTCCCTGGGCCAGGCAGGGGCACAGCCTGAGGCGCCCGTGCGGGGAGGGGGTTCGGGGCCAGGCGCCCTGCTAGGGGTCCGGGTCTGCCGCTTGCCGGCTTTGCATGAGGCCCGTTTTCCTTGGCTGAACCAGTGCTGATTTCTTTTTAGGGAGGTTGGGGGGGGAGGTTTATTCCCTCAACAAACGGGCGGAGGGTTGCCAGGTGCCCACGGCGGGCCGTGGGTGTGCAGGTGGCGGTCCCTCCGTGGTGCAGCCTGAGGGACGCCCCACTCCTGTGCCCACACCGCAGCCGGGGGCTCTGCTCGCTGGCCTCTGCCCCCCGGGTGGGTCTGTAGGGAGGGCTGAGCCTGCTCCCCCGGCCGCCCCGGTGGCGGGCACACTGCCACGGCCTGGGGGCGTGAGGGCGCCCAGTGTGACTGGCCCCTCCCGGCTCCGAGCAGGTTCCTGTGCGACGACGTGGACTTCAACCTGCGGGTGCACAGCGCCGGGCTCCTGCTGTGCCGCTTCAACCGCTTCAGCGTCATGAAGAAGCAGATCGCCGTGGGCGGCCACCGCGCCTTCCACATCACCGCCAAGGTGCGTGCCCGTGGCCGTGGCCGTGTCTGTCTGTGGGCCGGGCGCTGAGAAAACCAATGTTTCCTTTCATTCCCGCAGGACCGTTCTTTAACTACTTGGTATGTTATCTTTATTCCTCTTGTGAGTGCAGTCCTATTTCCCCCCTTTGGGTTTAATGGTGCATTGATTATACACGGAGTGGCCAGATGATGATGATCTCTGAACACATAATCATCTGGCCACTCAGTGTCTGTCCTATAGAATAAAAGGCTAATATACAAATTGTCCCCTCAACCAGGAGTTTGACCAGCAGGCAGGCAAGTTAAGTTGGCCAACTGCCCATGTCCCCTTCTCCTGGCCAGGCTGGCCGGACCCAGACCCCACCCACGCATGAATTCATGGACTGAGCCCCTTCCTCTCTCCCCTCCCTCTCAATCTCTCTCTCTCTCAATCTCTCTCTCTCTCAATCTCTCTCTCTCTCAATCTCTCTCTCTCTCTCTCTCTCTCTATATATATATATATATATATACACACACACACACACACACACATATGTATATATGTGCGTATATATGTGTATATATATATATATATGTGTGTGTGTGTGTGTGTGTGTACACACACACACACACACACTCACACTCACACTGAGTGGCCAGATTGCCCTGCGTTCAGAGATCATCATCGTCTGGCCACTCGGTGCAGAGAGGAAAGCTGTCCTTTAGTCCTTTATAACCTCTCCTTGGGATGAAACACCCGTTTTCCCGGTTCACCCCCTCCGTGTGGGTGGGCGCCCAGCCCTTCAGCGGGAGCAGTCGCCTGGAGCTGAGAGGGACGTTAGGTAACGTGGGGCAAGGTGCCCATGTGAGGAGCACCCGGGGCGACGCCTGTGACGCGGGAGACCTCGCCTCGCTGGGGGCGGAGGTGGCCCCTATGTGCGTGTCCCTGGGGAGGGGGCCAGCGTCCTACGTGGCAAGGTCAATGCTGGCGGGTTTCACCGGTCACATCGGCCGTTTTTCCGCTGTCCTCCTTGGGTGGAGCCTGATGTTCCTTAACAGAGACCTTGATTGTCCACGTCGGCGGGCTCTCAGCTCGCAGCACTGCCGTGGGGCCCCTCTTCTGAGGAGGGGGGGCCCTCTGCCCGGGGGGGGGGGACCGGGGTGCTGACGCCCCCCTCCCACGCAGGTGTCGGACAGCCCCGCGGCCGTCGTGCCCGCCCAGTACATCTGCGCGCCCGACAGCAAGCACCCGGCGCTGGCGGCCCCGGCGCAGCTGCTGCTGGAGCGGTTCCTGCAGCACCACAGCCACCGCTTCTTCCCGCTGGCCCTGCGCAACCACGGCCACCCCGTGCTGCTGGTGGACTGCTACCTGAACCTGGGGCCCCAGGTACCCCGCCCCGGGAGGCACTCCGCGCCCGCGTCTCCGGGGCACCCCCTTCCCAGAGGCTGAGAGCGTGTTTTGTCCCATAACCAACCCAAGAAAAGCTTAGCTGGCTAGAATCAGGAGGCCAAAGCCGGTGGTGTGGCTCAGTGGATGGAGCCTCAGCCTGCGGACTGAAGGGTCCTGGGTTCGATTCGGGTCAAAGAGCATGGACCTTGGTTGCGGGCACATCCCTGGTGGGGGATGTATAGCAGGCAGCTGGTCGATGTTTCTCTTTCATCGATGTTTCTGACTCTCCCTCTCCCTTCCTCTCTGTGAAAAATCAATAAAATATATATATAAAAAAAGAACCAGGAGTGTCCGTTCCCCCGGGCAGCCTGGCCAGCCCCATCGCAGGGGCCGTCTGAGACTCTGCCCAGGACTGGCAGCTGCGGGAACCGGTCCCGCTGGGTCCTTTTCTCTCCTGTGCTAAGCTTCGGGTCCTCCAGCGCTGACCCGTGTTTCAAAGCACGCCAGCCCGTCTCGGATCTGGTACACGGGTGTGTGCATGTGGCCACAGGAGAGCACAGGAATGGTTTGCCCCAATGTAATACGCTAGGAATGAAACCCAACGCTGATGCCAAAGCATTTCTTTAAAAATACATATTTGTTTCAGAGAGGAAAGGAGAGGGGGAGAGAGAGAGAGAGAAACATTAGTGATGAGAGTGAATCACTGATAAGCTGCCTCCTCATGCCCCCTTCTGGGTATCAAACCCACAACCCGGGCCTGGGCCCGGACTGGGAATCCCACCACGACCTCCTGGTCGATGCTCAGCCACGGAGCCGTACTGGCTGGCGCCAAAACATTTCCGATTCTCCCATTAGTCGATGCATAGATAAATGTGGGTAGATCTCTGGGGACTGAGTTGTCGGCTGTCAGTCTGGAAAGAATACAAACAGTATTGTTTCTGGTCCCCCAAAACCTTGAGCATGGCCGAGCGGTGGGCACGTTGGCTGTGGTGGCGTGGCATGGTGTGGTGTGGCTTGGCGTGGCGTGGCGTGGCCGAGCCGGTCCCGGAGAGCGTCCCCGCGCATGCGCTGTCTTGCAGATCTCCGTGTGCTACGTGAGCTCCCGGCCGCACTCCCTGAACGTCAGCTGCGCCGACGCCTCGTTCAGCGGGCTCCTGCTCTACCTCTGTGACTCCTTCGTGGGGGCCGGCTTCCTGAAGAAGTTCCGCTTCCTGACAGGTGGCCCCCCGCTCCCCGGGCCGGGCCCCCCGCTTGTCCCCGCCGCTCGAGGAGGCAGCTCCTGGCCGTAGTCCTCCTTCCCCAGGGGTGCCCGGGGGTCAGAGAGGGACCGGACCGCCCGGCACAGCCAGGAGGGTGGGGCAGGGTTCCAGGGCGCACTCCCCTCCCTCCCCCCCTTCCTGTTTGGGTGGAGATGAGACACATCCTTTCTCTTAGGCAAAAGGTAGAGAGGTGTTTCTTTTCAGTAATATATATATATATATTTAAAAAATAAATTTTATTGATTTTTTACAAAGAGGAAGGGAGAGGGATAGAGAGTTAGAAACATCGATGGGAGAGAAACATCCATCAGCCGCCTCCTGCACACCCCCCTCTGGCGATGTGCCCGCCACCAAGGTACATACCCTTGACCAGAATCCAAACTGGGACCTTTCAAGTCCACAGGCCGATGCTCTATCCACTGAGCCAAACCAGTTAGGGCAGTATATATTCTTTTTTTTTTTTTTTTTTTTTGGTAAAGATTTATTTTGCCTTCACAAGAGAATCACAGCTTTATTATTATTATTTTTAAAAATATATATATATTTTATTGATATTTTACAGAGAGGAAGGGAGAGAGATAGAGAGCTAGAAACGTCGATGAGAGAAAGACATTGACCAGCTGCCTCTTGCACACCCACTACCGGGGATGTGCCCGCAACCAAGGTCCATGCCCGTGACCCGAATCGAATCCGGGACCCTTCAGTCCGCAGACCGATGCTCCACCACTGAGCCAAACCGGCCGGGGCTGCCTCTTTCTCTCTGCGGGCCGGCAGGGCCCAGGCGGCCGGTGTCCGCGGGGCCAGCTCGCCTGGCGTCTTCACGCGCCTCCCTCTGCCTGTCCGTGCAGGGGCGACCCTGTGCGTGATCTGCCAGGACCGCAACTCGCTGCGCCAGACGGTGGTGCGCCTGGAGCTGGAGGACCAGTGGCAGTTCCGGCTGCGCGACGAGTTCCAGACGGCCAACGCCAAGGAGGACCGGCCGCTCTTCTTCCTGACCGGCCGGCACATCTGAGGGGCGCCGGGGGCTCCGGGGAGAGGGAGCCTTCGGAACCTCGTGCTGCCCAGGCCGAAGGGAGGAGAGCCGAGGGGCGTTGGAACGGAACGGACCCTGGACACTGCCTGACAAGTCCCCGTGGCACCCGAGCCCAGGGGTGATGGCGACTCACGAGCAGGATGGCTCTGTGGGGTGGCGAGCGCCGGCCACGCACACCCGCCTCCAGGGCCGGGCCAGCGGCGTCGCCCTGGGCTACGGCCACGCCCTTCTCACCAAGAACAAAGTTTCGCCTCCTGCCGTGCCATCCTCACGCTTCCATGGACCAACCTGACTTTTCTCTTCGTTCCAAGACTCTCGGGTCCTCTTACCGAGGTGCCAGTGTTCCGGGCGATGGGGAAGATGCCAGCCGCGTAGGCTTCCTCACCGTCTGCCACAAAGCAATACTTTAAAGAAGAACGCTTTCGCCGGAAAGGCTGGAGGCAAGAGGAAAACAAAACAAAACCCAGTGGGTCACTGGATAAGAATTGTGTCCTTGCCTGGAGGGCTGCTTTCCGAAGAGCCCAAAGGTATCAACTTGAATCGAGTGAAACTTCAGAGCGAAGACGCGTCTATTCAGATCGTCCAGGGTAGACACCCTCCCTCCTAGGGCCAAAGGGAGGAGGAACTCTCTTCTTTAAAAGACTGCAGGAGGGAGACCGGCATGCAGAGGTGGGTTGACCTGCAGACACAGGATCTGCCTTACGAAGGAAAGAGGACCAAATGGTTCACTTGAAAACAACCGTACAGACGACCAAAGAGACATGTGCACAGCGTGGCCAGAGCTAGACTTCCCACCATGGTTTTTTGAAACTCGGTTTTCAGTTCCTTAAACGGCTCGACTTATCTCATGAACGCTGGGCCGCTGACCCGAGAGCAAGGGGGACAGACAGATGGCAGTGGGGACAGACAGATGGCAGTAGGGATGTTCCATGATACACTTTCACTTACTGCCAGAATGATTTTTAAAAAAAATACTTTGATTTTTAGAGAGAGAGAGAGAGAGAGGAAGGCAGTAGGGTGCGAGTGCCCCCCCCCCCCAACCCCTGTGGTTCAAGGTTCAGGTTTGGGGTTCAGGCTCTGGAGGAGGCCGCACACAAATGAAAGAGACTAGAAAATATTAACTCGGAAATATTGGGGGCCAGGAGGGAGCCCAACTCAAGGGGAAGAACTCCACCCCGTCCTGACCTTACTGCCCCTTTATTAAGACTATGGGATCCACCCATAGCCTTTAGGCGGGCAATTCCAGTAACAGCCAATCAGCAAGGATTTACATAAAACTAGAAGGTGGAAGTAGCTTCAGCTACCCTGTTTCCCCGAAAATAAGACAGTGTCTTGTATTAATTTTTGCTCCCAAAGATGCACTAGGTCTTACTTTCAGGGGATGTCTTATGTTTCCATGAAGTAGGTCTTATTTTTGGGGAAACATGGTACCATTGTCTCAACTAAGCAGTGGGTGGTTGGCTCGGACCTTTCAGAGCTTCAAGGTTGACCAGCGGTCCGGGTTCCTTGTCCACGCCTCTCTGCTAGTGAGGGCAATGGGCGGCTTCCTACAGTAGGGGAGAGAGGAACATTGATGTGAGGGCAGGGATCGAGCCTGCCACCTGGGCGTGTGCCCCGACCGGGAATTGAACCGGTGACCTTTCTCTGCCCAACCAGCTGAGCCCCCAGGCCAGGGCCAGATGCTTTCACACCAGCACTGCCTCCAGCCAGGCGATGGGCCACAGCGATGACCTTGGTGGGTCCTCCCCGCAGCCGGGGGCGTAGGTGTGTGGGTGGAATTGCCCTCCCCTCTGAGAGACGAGAAGGCGGAGGTGCGGAGAGTGCACAGCACTAGGGAGCAGCACAAGTCCCCCTGCTGGGCTCGGGTCCCCCGAGTCCGTCTTCCCCGCACCGCCCGCCCTCAGGGCGGCCTGTCGCCGCAGGAGACGCGTGACGATGCTGAAAACCAGATCCTTGAATGCGTTGTCACGTGCCTATCTTAGACTTTTTATAAGCACTCTCGTGGATAACCAAGAAGATGCTATTTTACAAGGCGATGCCAAAGAACCCCAGCCCTTTCTCCCCAGGACATAAAAGCCCATGAGTATGAGATTTAGAGCGACGTTTACGAAATCCCTTTGTACGTGTCATTATTCCTATTTTGGAATAAAAACATACCTTCTTTAGGTACGTCTGTCTTTTGTACATACTCAACTTTGTTCTGTTCTCCCCGTCTTATTAAACTTAAAAAAAGAAAGACCCCCCCCCCAAAAAAAAAAACCCCAAACCACCCCAAGCGAATGTCCTTGTTGGTTCCAGTCTTACAAATAAAATGTATGCGTTTGTTTCTTTGGGGGGGGGGGGGTGGCGGGGGCGGACATCCTTTTGAGAGGAAGCTGTGTGGCCAGTGCGATCCAGGGCTGCCTGCCTAACCGCCGAACAGCCTGGCGGGAAAGCGTTTTGGAAAGGAAGTAAGACTGACCCCACACGGAGGCGCAGGGTAACACGAGGAAGAGGCGCTGAGAGGGAAAAGGCAGACCGGTGGACGTGGAGGGGACCGTGGCTGGACACGTAGGAAGGAGTGCGCCACGGGGGACGGTGGCTTTCGGGGTGCTCTGAGCTCCCCTGCGGCTCGAGCTGAAAGGGCACCCGGGCTTCTGTTAGGGGGTTCATGGGAGATACAGTAGTCGATTCCTCCCGCCTCTGCCTGCCGCACTCCCCGCACGCCACCGGCTGAGGCAGAGCGTGGCCAGAGGGGTGTCTAGACTAGAGAATCTAACTCGGGGTGGGGAGGAGACAGCGGTTTTCCATGTTAAACTGTAATATTTCTTGACTTTATAAAATCTATAGTTCTACAGATTCTCCAAGTTATTCCTTTTTTTTTTTTTTAATCCTTACCCAAGGATATTTTTTCATTGATTTTTAGGGAGAGTGGAAGAGAGAGGCTGAGAGAAACACATCGATTGGTTGCCTCCTGCATGCTCCCTGACCGGGGCCTAGGCCAGGGAGGAGCCTGCCTTTCACCCAAATTGAACCCAGGACCCTTCAGGCCGATGCTCTAGCCACTGAGCCAAACCGGCGAGGGCTCCCCAGGTCATTTTTACACCCAGTAACGATTGGCCACCCCTCCTGCAAGAGTGGGAAGAGCACTGACTTGGAGTTCTTTTTAAATTCTGGACTTCTGATGACACTTTACCTCGCCGGGAAAATGGAGGCCTGATTTTCTGGGTGGCCTGAGGATTAGAGGTGAAAACAGGTGGTCTGCTCCCTTCTCCCCTAATCTGGATGAAAACCTGGACCAGGGCGGGGTCCCTAGCACAGGGTACAAGCGGGAGGCAGGCTCTGGCACCCACCCACAGCCTTTAGTTCCTGCTTCTGCCCGGCACTGACAGCCATGGGCGGGGCCAGGCCAAGCGAAGTGCTTGGAGGACAGCAGGGGGCAGTGCTTGTGCCAGCCACGCTGTGCACATGGCAAAGGTGCACCCCATGAGGTAGTAGGTGCAGCAGCCCAGGCCTCCGGAGACCCAGGGGTAGTGTAACCACATGAAGTTGTAGTTCCATGGGCATGCTGACCATCACCGCCATCACCAGCATCATTATCACCATCATCACCATTATCATCACCATCACTATCACCATTGCCATCATCACCATCACAATTACCATCACCATAATTATCATTGCCATTATCATCATCATTACCATCTTCAGTACCATCATCATCGCTATCACTATCATCGCCATCATCAATATTATCATTGTCGCCATCAACATCACTATCATTGCCATCACTATCATCATCATTGTTGCCATCATCATCATCAGCATCAGTGTAGAGAGCAGGGCCGAGCATGACGTAGCTCAGCAGCCTTGGGGCCGCGTCCACGCTTCAGCACCACGGGTGTGGACAGCGCATTGCTCCCAGCCTAGAGCCAAGATGAGCAAATGGAGCTTGGTGCCCAGAGGGCGTGCCCACGTCAGCTGGAAGTCCAGTTCATCGCTGGGCTGGGGTTGGGCCCCCCTCGGGCTGCTGGTCTTTGTACCCCAGCCTCAGCCTCCGCTCCCTTCTTCCCAGCTAGAAACCAGGGAGCTCCCCCAGGGAGCCCCGAGCAAATGCAAGCTCACGCAGATGTTTGCAGCAGGTTTGTTTACAATTGCCCAACCCTGAAGGCGGCCTAGATGTCCCTCGGCAGGTGGGTGGATGAATGCACCGTGGCCCTCCCACACAATGGAGGATGGCTCCGCGCCCCAAAGAAAGAGCTACTGAGCCATGAAAAGACACGGCGCTGGGACAGGTGGCGAGGTGAGCACAGGATTTTCAGGGCGGTGAAGCTACTCTAAATGAGCCCAGGGCTCATTTAGTTTGTTAATTGAAAAGAACCTGATGTGATTTTTCCCCATGCTGTGTCCTCCCCACGGCGTGAGACACTGTTGGAACTCAGGGTGAGTCGGGCCTGGATCCTGTTCCGAGAGCCCCTGAGGCCGCTGGGATGCTGAGTCATGGGCCCAGGAGCTCCCCTCTGGGGTGCTGAGTCATGAACTCGGGGTTCTCCTCTCAGGGATGCTGAGTCATGAACTCGGGGTTCTCCCCTCAGGGATGCTGAGTCACGAGCCCAGGGCTCTCCCGGTCACTCTGTGTCCACTAAGGGGAGTGGGCGGGGAGGCCTCTGAGCTCCACCCCTCTGGCCAGGCGAGCCTCTCTGAACTGTTTCCGCTTCTGGGGAATGATGGCCTTAATTAACCTTGAGAAAGAGAGCGGAAAAGCACTGGCACGTGGAAGGAATCAGAAACGTCCGGCCAACCACGTCCTCCTCCTGAAAGGCCGAGGGTGGAGCAGCCGTGGGATGCGGGGGTCAGGGAAGGCGGGGGGGAGCCTCACTGGGCCCAGGAAGCCGGCGCATGGGAGAAGGAAGCGGGGCGGGGAGAGGCGTTCTGGGAAGAGGTTTAGAAAGGGCAAACCCCAAAGCGCTCTTGGGGGCTCCCAGGGGCTCCCTGGCTCTGTGCCGGGAGCCGGGGGTGGGGAGGGGACACAGGGCGGAGTGTTTCAGGGGAAGGCCAGCCTGGCCCCGCGGTCCCCCGGGCGGGGACGGGCTCCTCGGGGGCCCTGTTGCAGGAGGAGGTGGGAGTCTGCAGCCAAGGGAAATCCAGAGTAAGCGGAGGCTCGGTGCTGCTGTCTGTGAAATTCCCGCCTGCCTCAGCGCGGCTCCGGGGACTCCTGGCTGCCTCCGCTTTGGGAAGGCCCGATCGGTGCCGGCGTGGTGCCGAGTGCAAGGCCTAAGTGTCCCCCCCGCACCCTCCGGGAGGGACGCTATTTCTGTCCCCGTGTTCCCAGATAAGGAGGCCAGGGCTCCGAGGCCGAGCGACCCGCCCCCCCCCGAGTCAGGGCAGCTTCTGAAGGTCAGTCAGACCGGGAGCCCAGGTCTGTGTGACTCGGACGCAGAGGTCCGCTCTGGGAGCCGCCACCGCTCACATCTGTCCCCTCCCATGTGTCCCAGGCGCCCAGTGCGGCTCTCGGCAGCCCCGCAGCCCTGCGTAGGGGCAGGGGCGATCAGCGGCCCTCGGGGCTGTGAAACCACTGTCACCCAGGACGCTGAGCCCGGCGCCTCCCCCCCCCCCTTCCGGAGGCGGCACAGACACCGGGTCGGGCCTGCCGAGATCAGAGCAGCTGCCCCCGTGCCGCCCTGGCCTGCACCTGGCTCCTGGCTGGACGCGGGGCTCGGCAGGTGTCACCACTCGGTCCTGTCACCGCCTGGTCATGAGGTTCCGAAAATAGCTTCACAGGACGGATTAAGAACGGCCCGAGTGGCGGTGACACCGCTCAGCCCAAGTGTCTCCCTGTGCGGGTTCTCCCTGCACCGCAGGCCAGGGGAGGGCGGGAGCTGGTCCGGGGAGGGGTGGGAGCTGGTCCAGGGTGCGGTGGGCACCCATCTGGGAGGCTGTGGGTGTTGGTCCCTCCTGGTACTCTGCCTCCCCGGGTGAGGAAGGCGGGTGCCTGTGTGGCCAGCACCGGGCACGGTGACAGAGGCCCGGGATCAAGTACTGTGTGCCCCTCGCTGGGTGCAGGACCGGGAAGCCCCTCGCCCGGCACAGGGGGACTCAGGCCGCTGTGTGAGTGACACACGGCGTCGCTCATGTTTGCCGGCTCTTCTCTCTCAGCCTGGGGGGGGGGGGGTCTGTGGGGTCTGTGGTCAGGGCCTTCTGGAGGGAGGAGGCGCCGCGGGGAGACCTGGGAAGGCCCCGCTGGGAGGGTTGGGACCCGGGGCGGGGGCTTCTCTGAGCCAGCGGGCAGCGGGCAGCGGGCAGCGGGCAGCGGGTGGCATTGGGGGCCTCAGGAGGAGTCCCCGGTCCAGTTTGAAGAGACTCGAGCTGGGGCGGGCCTCCAAGGTGGGAGCTGTCAGGGAGCTGGCCTGTCACCCCCTGCCCTCTCTCTGGCCCTCCTCCTTCCACGGCCCGGCCCACGGCTTCTCACACACACACACACACACACACACACTCACACACACACACACACTCACACACTCACACACACACACTCACACACACACACACACTCACACTCACACACACACTCACACACACACTCACACACACACTCACACACACACTAACACACACACACACTCACACACACACTCTCACACACTCACTCACATACACACACACTCACACACACTCACACCCACACACTCACAGACACACACTCACACTCACACACACACACACTCACACACACACTCACACACACACTCACTCACACACACACTCACACACACTCACACACACCCCTCCCCCGTGCTCAGCGTCCAGAATCCCAGAGCCCCTTCCTCCCGCCACGTGCTCCGGGGACCACCCCTCCCCTCGTGGGTGAGATTACAAAGCGTCCCCCGCTCTGTCCCCGCCCAACCTCTGGCAGCGCCCTCGGCCCTCGGCCTCGTGGAAACTGCCCTGCTGTGTGTCTCCCACCGACTGGCAGCGGTCCCTGGGCACCCGGCACCCCGGCTCCTCACCCTGAGTCCCCCCGCTCCCCGCTTCCCGCGTTGGGACCCAGGCGGCTCTTCAGGCTCCTGGTTCTGACCCGGGACCTGAGACGGCTGCTCCCTGAGACGCCAGCCCCGGCCTACCCGCCGAGCCCCGGGGCGGGAGGCAGCCTGGTGGTGTCCCTGACCCGCCCCTGACTTCCCTGGGGGCGGCGGCAGCTCGGGGGGAACAGCGAGGCTCCCCCAAAGCCCGGGCGTGCTCTCCCTCAGCACATGTGGCCCCCCTTCTCCCATCAGATAGATCCCCTCTGGTCTGAACCCCAGCCTGACCCTCGGGGCCGGTGACCTTGGGGAGGCTGACCAGTGCCCCCGGCAGCCCCAGGGGAGGACGGACCGATGCCGGCCGGCAGGGGGCCTGCCCGCCCGCCGCCTCCTCGCCCCTCGCCCCACACTGGCCCCGAGGCCCCGCTCGCTCTGGGGCCTGGGGTGTCTCCGTGTGGGAGCCGGCCCGGCCCGGGGGCGAGGCCTGCAATCCTACACGGCTCCTCCGGCCTTGTGACTTGGCCCGGCTCCTGGGCTCAGGGAGCGCCCGCCGGGCAGTGTCTCCGGCTCCTGCTCCCCGAGGTGCCGGCCACCCCGCAGCAGCGTCCCCCCTCCCCCGAGCTCGGGGTGGTGGCGAGGGGCCGCTGTCCCGGGCCGCCATGGAGGAGCGAGGCGACACCAGCGGCTCCAGCTCCGAGTCCCCAGAGTCCCCGCCCGACAAGAGCCCCCCGGAATCCGACTCGCCGTGGTCCTGGGTAAGGGCTGCGGGCCTGCGAGCTGCCCACCCCCAGGGGGGCCGTGGGCCCGCGGGACTGTGTGTGCTGACTGGTGTCCTTTAGGGTCCGGGCGTTCATAGTGCTGTGTGTGCTGAGTGCTGGGTGCTGGGTGCTGGGTGCTGGGTGCTGTGTGTGCTGTGTGTGCTGAGTGTGTATGTGTGCCGTGTGTGCTGACAGGTGTCCTTTAGGGTCCGGGCGTTCATGCTGCTGTGTGTGCTGAGTGCTGTGTGCTCAGTGCTGTGTGTGCTGAGTGTGTATGTGTGCCGTGTGTGCTGTTGTGCTATGTGTGCAGAGTGTGTTATGTATGCTGTGTGTGCTGAGTGTGCTGAGTGTGTTATGTGTGCTGTGTGTGCTGTGTGCTGTGTGTGCCTAGTGTGTTCTGTGTGCCGTGTGTGCCTAGTGTGTTATGTGTGCCGTGTGTGCTGAGTGCTGAGTGTGTTATGTGTGCTGTGTGTGCTGTGTGTGCTGTGTGCTGTGTGTGCCTAGTGTGTTCTGTGTGCCGTGTGTGCCTAGTGTGTTATGTGTGCCGTGTGTGCTGAGTGCTGAGTGTGTTATGTGTGCTGTGTGTGCTGTGTGTGCTGTGTGCTGTGTGTGCTGAGTGTGCTGAGTGTGCTGTGTGTGCTGTGTGTGCTGTGTGTGCTGTGTGCTGTGTGTGCTGAGTGTGCTGTGTGTGCTGTGTGTGCCATGTGCTGTGTGTGCCTAGTATGTTATGCGTGCTGTGTGTGCTGTGTGCTGTGTGCTGCCTGTGCTGTGAGTGCTGAGTGTGTTGTGTGTGCTTTGTGCTGTGTGTGCTGTGTGTGCTGTGTGTGCGTGCTATGTGTGCTGAGTGTGCTGTGTGTGCTGAGTGCTATGTGTGCTGAGTGCTGTGTGCTCTGTGTGTGCTGAGTGCTGTGTGTGCTGTGTGCACTGTGTGTGCTGAGTGTGTTATGTATGCCGTGTGTGCCGTGTGTGCCGTGTGTGCCGTGTGCTGTGTGCCGTGGGCTCCACTGGACTGGGAGCCACGGCCGGGCCGCCCGCCTGTGCAGCCTCGTCCTAGCCGCTGGGGCTCTGGGTGGGGTGGGGAGAAGGCTGTTCAGAAGGAGCGGTTTTCACGTGAGCCCCACGCAGGAGCGGGGTGTTCAGGTGACACGCGTGGACATGGGTGCTGCGGGGGGGGCCTGGGCTGGAGCTTGGGCCTCGTGGTTTCTCCCCACGGCCAGGGGTGTGGCTGTGTGAGCATACGTGTGGAACCCACGCCCGGGCCCCCGGCCCCCGGCTCCGGGCCTCCTCGGCAGAAGGCTGGGCTGGCACCACGTCCCGGGGGTCGCGTGCCAGGAGCAGAGAGCGCCCGGGGCTCTCTGCATCCCAGGGAGGCGGCGTGGGGGGGGGTGCCACCCACGGGGCAGACGGAGCCTCTGGCTGCGGCCCCCTCCCCTCACTCAGGGCGGCTGGTGGGTGCCGGGGGAGCAGGGCCCCCCCAGATTCCCAGGCTAAGGCCTTCCCTGGCCTGTGCGGCCCCACGGTGGCCCGGGTGCCCCGCTGTGTGACCGGCGACTTCCTTCTCGGGGAGCCGGCCTCCGTGGCAGGAGGGTGCGGGGGGGGGGGAGAGGCTGGGGCTGCAGGGCTTGGCTGGGGCGTGTGCCCCGTCGGGAAGAATGTGCCAGTCGTGCTGGAGGCGGCTGCACATGGGGTACTGGGGGGGAGCCGGCCCCTGGACCAGCCCTGAGGACAGAGGAGGGCCTGGCCCTCCCCAGAGGGGTCGCTAGCGCAGCAGCATGGGACACGGCCCAGGAAACTGAGGCAGGGGCCGTGCGGGAGAGCGGGGAGGAGGCTGCGGCCACCGTGGCCAGGAGCCGGCGGGCCGGCTGCTCCGGGAAGAGGAGAGGGGCCGGGGCTCGGTGGGTGCCCCGTCCTGGCGCGGGCGCGGGCCGCTGGCGGCACCGGGCGCCCTCGGAGGCACCTGTTCCGTTGGCACCGTCACCCGCGACATCGGCCACCGCCGTTCCAAGAGCCCGTGGACCTGACCTCCAAGCTGCGTGTGTGCAGAGCCCCGTGGGGGTGCAGGGAGGGGGAGAGCTGGTCCCCCCCGTGGGAGGTCAGTGTGAGTGGGCGGGCTGCCCGGCCAGCCCCCAGCTCCCGGGGCACAGCCAGGAGGATCCGGCCGCCGGTCAGGGAGGGCGTCTCGGAAGCCGGCGTGGGGGCCGCCGTGGGGAGGGCAGGGTTTCAGCAGAGTCCCGGGGGGGGGGGGCTGCCAGCCGGCTTAACCCTGGGCAGAGTGGCTCCGAGGGGACAGGCTGTCCCCGGGAAGGCGGCCTGCGGGGCTTGCTCCTCGGCCGCTTGGGGTTTAGTTTCTCCGGAGCCATTCACCGCCGTCAGGTGTCCAGCCTGAGGCAGAAAGCCACCACCCTGGGCCCGTGGTCGGCAAACCGCGGCTCTCGAGCCACACGCGGCTCTCTGGCCCCTGGAGTGTGGCTCTTCCACAGAACACCACGGCCTGGGCGAGTCCGTGTTGAAGACGTGGCGTTAGAAGACATTTACGCTTAAAAAATTTGGCTCTCTCTTTGCCAGAGCCGGTGTGGCTCAGTGGATAGAGCGTCGGCCTGCGGACTCAAAGGTCCCGGGTTCGATTCCGGTCAAGGGCATGTACCTTGGTTGCGGGCACATCCCCAGTAGGAGGTGTGCAAGAGGCAACTGGTTGATGTTTCTCTCTCATCCATGTTTCTAGCTCTCTATCCCTCTCTCTTCCTCTCTGTAAAAAAAATCAATAAAATATATATATATTTAAAAATGTGGCTCTCCAAAGAACTGTCCGTCGTTGTGCTGCTGATGTTTGGCTCTGTGGACTGAGGAGTCTGCTGACCTCTGCCCTGGGCCAAAGGCGTGGGCCCAGGGAGAAGGGTGGGCCGGGGCTCCAGCCCCAGCTGTGCCACCTGCAAGCTCTGCTTCCTGGAGGCTCAGCGTTCTCCTCTGTGGAATGGGATGGCAGCGCCTAAGACGTCACACTGGCGGGACCTTGGCAAATGGCAGCTATCAGGAAAAGCACTGAACCTGGAAAGAAAGAAAGAAGAAAGAAAGAAAGAAAGAAGAAAGAAAGAAAGAAAGAAAGAAAGAAAGAAAGAAAGAAGAAAGAAAGAAAGAAAGAAAGAAAGAAAGGAAGGAAGGAAGGAAGAAAGAAAGAAAGAAAGGAAGGAAGAAAGAAAGGAAGGAAGAAAGCAAGCAGAAGCCAGCCCAGGGAGCGGGTGGGACTGTCAGGAGATGGGGAGGAATCGGATCGTCCACTGGGCCGCGGTGTGGGCCCGGGGCCTCGGCTCCCGGGCACCAGTCCAGCCTTTGGTCCGCTCACCCGCCGCCTGGGCTCTGGGCGGAGGCCCGCGGGGACAGCCGAGGGGCGGTCCTGCCGGCCCCTGTCCACCCCGGTGCCCAGAGGGGCCCTGGCCGGGATCTTCGGCACCTGCCCTCCGGAGGCGGAACCGTGCCACCGAGGAAGACAGGCGGACGCCTCCCTGGTAACGAGGGGGCAGCTGGCCAAGAGGCCAGGGTGGTAGGATGGTGAGCGTGTGGCCCTCCCTTTGCCAGCCCCCTTCCCCACACAGCCACCACCTGGCCGACCCCAGCGTCCGCTCCCCTTCGCCAGGGCCCGGGCAGCGGAGCTGGAACCCGGGTGTGTGTGTGTGCGCGTGCGTGTGTGTATGTGTTTGTGTGTGTTAGGGAGGGGGGCAGGGGAGGACCCTCCTTCAGGCCATTCACCTCTGCAGTCACTGGCGGACTTCTTCTCGGAGTCTCCAGGCCCCGGACATGGGCGGAGCCGTCCCGTTTGGCAGGGCGGGCGGGGCGGCGGCAGGACCCTGTGTCCACACCTGTCACCTCCGGCAGGCCCGGCCGTGTCCCCCCTGACCCCACAGAGGGCGGGGAGCCTTGACCGGCCGCTGTCCTTTGGCCCCCGTGTTCTGTGCTCAGAAAGGCCCCCTAGAGGGCGCTGTCCCCCTGGGACCCAGAGCCAGGCACCCTTGGGTGGGAGCACACCTTTCGGCTACAGGGAAGTGGGGGGGACCAATGAAAAGTGAATTCAGCCAAGATCGGTGTGGCTCAGTGGATAGAGCGTCGGCCTGCAGACTGAAGGGTCCCAGGTTCGATTCCGGTCAAGGGCATGTTCCTTGGTTGCGGGCACATCCCCAGTAGGGGGTGTGCAGGAGGCAGCTGATCCGATGTTTCTCTTTCATCGATGTTTCTGACCCTCTATCGCTCTCCCTTCCTCTCTGTAAAAAATCAATAAAGTATGTTTTAAAAAAAAAAGAAAGAAAAGAAAAGTGAATTCATCTGGGAGCACCTCAGCCGACAGTCCCACCGACACCCCCCGGGGGCCCTCTCAGTCTCCGGCGAGGTGGCTGGGACGAGGTGCTGGAGAGAAGGGACGGGCGCCTTCCCTGCCTTGCCCGGGCGGAGAGAGAGTATTAATAGCCCCGGCCTCGGAGGAGGAGGAGGAGGTGGGCTCGGGTTTCCGGGTTCCGGCATCGGGAGCGCCCAGTGGGGCGGAGGTCACCGGCCGGGAGGCGAAAGGCCGGCCTCACAGGCGTTGAGAGCCGCCAGCCGCCGTGGGTAGCGGCGTTTAGCAAACACGGGAGAGCTTCCCGGCGTACGGACGGTGCAAAGGGCTTTCCAAAGGGACAGGCGTCCGGGTTCGTGATGGTGGGTGTGGTCCCCTGGGTGCCCCTGGGTGCCGGTGCCCAGGCCTCTGAGATCCCGCCTCCGCAGGTTGGAGGGGGGCCTGGGCGTGGGCAGGGCTGGCGAGCTCTCCGGGGGACCCCGAGAAGCCAGCCCTGGGCATCCGAGCAGCAATGCCTGCCGCACGCTGAGCACTCAGCCCCGGAGGCCCAGCAAGTGCTCCGAGGGCGGAGCCTCGGCCTCGCTCCCCCCCCTACACGCCCCGTCCTCCCCACCCCAGGCGGAGCCTCCCCTCATGCTGCTCGGCTGGTGTCCGTGGGGAGGAGCTCACAGGTGCCCCTCGCTAAGCTGCTTTCCCAGGAGGCTGTTCTGCGGGAAAAGGAAAGGAAGGGGCGATGCTTAGCTCTGGGCTCACTGACACGTCACCGTCGCGTTCAGAGGCTATAGGCCCCCTCCCCCCTTTCTGAGCCCCGTGATGGAGGGAGGGAGGAAGGGAGGGAGGGAGAGGGCTCGCCCCGCCCCTGAGACCTCGGCTGGCGTTGCAGCGGAGCGGTGGACGGGATGGAGACCAGCTAAAGCGGAAGTGCAGTTCTGTCTTGGGCCGGGGGCCGCCTTCCTCACGCAGCCTCAAGCCACCCTCAGGGCTTCCTGGGCCCCTCTGTCCAGCCGCGGACAGGTCGCTGTGACAGATACGCCCCGTAGGTGGAGCTAGAGAGTCAGGGGTGGAAAAGGCAGAGAGCTCCTTGCTGGGGGGGTGGGGGAGAGCCAGGAAGGTCAGGCCTGTGGGAGGCCAGGAAGGTCAGGTCTGAGGGAGGGTCAGGCCTGTGGGAGGTCAGGGAGGTCAGGCGGGCAGTGGCCTCTGGAAAGGGCTCTGCATCAGGGTCCCTGAGCGCTGTTTCCTTTTATAAATTCTGTGGAGCCCCAGACCCTAGCCCCCCGGGGTCAGATTTCTGGCCCCGAGCCAGTGGCCCGTGTGACTCTGGGGCAGCTGCGGGCAGGCGGATGCAGGCATTCTAGGGTGACCTAGAGGTGACCCAGCCCTCCACTGGGTGATGGGCAGGCGGCTGCAGGCATTCTAGGGTCTGAACCTGGGCTCAGAGTGCGGTCCTCCGCCCCAGCAGCAGCGTCAGCACAGGAGCCCAGGCCCCGCCCAGAGAACCTGGTTCTTCTGTGACCAAGAGCGGGTTTCCTTGGCCAGAGCTGTTCCTCGGCTGGCCCCCCGGCTGCTTCTGGAAGGAACTGCAGGTTCAGGAAGCCTAGCCCAGCTCCCGTGTTTGCAGCAGCCCTGAGTCTACGGGCTGGAGCTGCGCGCCAGGGGGCCGGGGCGGGGGCGGGGGCGGGGCGGGGGCAGAGGGGGGGGGCAGGAAGGAGCCCCCTGTGACCCCTCCGGGCTAACCCAGGGGTGCGCCTTGCCCCCTGCTCCCCTGCGTTCCCCTGAAAGCCCCGCAGCCCTGGACCACGACTCCAGAATCCAGACGCCTCCCAGTGAGAGGATGCTCAGAGCTTGCCGAGCCTCGGGGCGCCCGGCTCCTTCCTCGCCAGCCGCTGTCTGCCGTGGCTCTGCCTGGCCTGGGGGGAGAGGCGCTGCTCATGGCGGTGCTTTTGTCCTGAGAGAGCTGGGCGCTGCCTTTGAGGCGGAACACCTGCCTCACCCCTAACCCGTCAGCCTTGTGGGCCTGGGCGCCCCAGAGCCTGGACACCAAGCCACTGCTCCCCCCCCCGCCCCCCATGTCCCTCCCCACCTCCCCTCTCCCCCTCCCTCTCCCACCAGGCCGGCAGCACGCCCCACCCCCAGGTCCCTGCAGTAATGTGGGGGGGGGAGGTGGGGGGGGCGGAGAGGGCAGGCCCAGCCCCTCCCGCCTTCCTCAGCGGGGCTGTTGGCCGGTTTCCCCAGTGGGCTGTGCGCGGCCAGTGGTGGCCAGCGGTGTCCCCGGCTCAGGGCTGACGGTGCTGGCCTTTGCTCTCAGGCAAGGGACAGCCTTTCCCTCGAGGTGCGGCCTCCCCGGGGTGGGGGTGGGGGTGGGGGTGGAGTCTGCTGTCTCCGCTGGCTCAGCCCGTGGGCATGTTGGTGGGGGAGCGCCTGGAGGACGGGCACACCGTGTCCCTCAGAGTCCGGCTCCTGGTCCACCGCCCTCCCGCCTGCCTGCCGGCTCTGCCCCTGGCCCCGGCCCAGCTGCCCGCAGCCCGCCCCGGGGGACCGGCGTTCCAGGAGGAACTGGATGTCCCGGGCCAAAGGGCTCCGCGGGGCTCTGTACGTCAAAGTCCCCCCCGGAGCCGGGGCCGCGGGGACTGGCTCCCGGGCCGCCCGCCTCTTCTGAGAAACGCTCGGACAGGCACTCGGCTCTTTGCCCGCCCGCAGAGGAGTCGGGGCGGGTGGGGCCCGCCTCCCTGTGAGGTCGGGGGTCAGGGCCTGGCGTTTACTTTGCCCAACACTGGGCCTGCCGTCCTGGGCGCCGAGGGGCAGGCGGGGCCGGGCTGGCCGGCTGGCCGGAGGGGCCGTGCCAGCCCGAGGGGGAGGCGCCTGCCCGCCCGCCCGCGGGGCGGCCTCGGGCCATCTCTCAGGCTTCCTGAAACCCAGCCTCTCCGGGGAGAGCAGATGGCAGTGCCCACACGGTTTAGAGAAGGAGGACAGGCGCTGACTCTGTACCTGGCACGTAGTAGGTCTGTTCTGTGCCACACTGGGCGAGAACCTCCCGTTGCAGCTCCTCACGGCCACCGCGCGTCAGGGTGACTGGGGGGCTGGGCCCGTGGCCTCCAGGGCTCATCGTCACCTGCAGTCAAGGGTTCGGGGTCCCCCCAGGAGTCTGCCCAAGTGCCGACGCACAGCCCTGCCGCCAGAGCCGGACGGTGCCCGGGGCATTGTGGGTAGGCTCAGTCTCAGGGCTTCCCGGAGTCCCGGCGAGCGTGGCCCTCCCGGCCTCTGCCATCCTGCCCTCTGTCCCATCGTGCTCTCTCTCTGCCCTCGCCCGCGGCCACCCCTTCCGGCCCCCCTCCTCCTGGGCTGCGGCAGGAACCTCCGTGCCTCCGCCCTGCCCCTCTGCGGGCCACTTGGACGGAGGAGAGCGAAGGCCTTGGGGTGGGACAGACCCGGTTGGGCCTCAGCGTGGCCACTTCCACAGCCGTGGATTCCGTGGAGGTGGCCAGCCCACGACTCTCTCTCTCTCGCCAGGGTTTCTTGATCTCCGTGCCTCTCCCTTCCTCTCTCTCTAAATTCAATAAAAAGATATACACATATATTGCCGAAACCGGTTTGGCTCAGTGGATAGAGCATCGGCCTGCGGACTGAAAGGTCCCGGGTTCGATTCCGGTCAAGGGCATGTACCCTGGTTGCGGGCACGTCCCCAGCAGGGGGCGTGCAAGAGGCAGCTGATCTATGTCTCTCTCTCATCGATGTTTCTAACTCTCTATCCCTCTCTCTTCCTCTCTGTGAAAAATCAATAAAATATATATATATTTTTAAAAAAGATATACACATATATATTTACAAGGGGCCTTTAGGGTATCTACAGGGCTGTGTGCGACCCTTCCCGCTGTGGGATTCCGGACCGCCCTCACACACTCACTGCTCGTGTTTCCGTTTTTTTCAGATCCCCATGATGAGAGACCCCGGGTGGATTCGGAGTGTGTGGTCCTCAAACATTAACGTAAGTGACGCTGCTGCGAACGTCCTGGCGGCATTTCCGGAGGAGAGACAGGCCGCTTAGTCACGCTGTGGGCGTGGCCGCGGGCAGGTGCCGGCGCCACCAGGCCGGCCGCGCAGCTCCGGCCGCCGAGCCGGTCTGCGGCGCTTTTCCCCGGGGGTGGGCAGCGCTGGACGGATGGAGCCAAGGACATCTCAGTCCGTTTCTGGCCTCGCTCCCTGAGACCCGTCCTCCCCCGGGCCTGCGTCCGGCCGACGCCAGGGGTTCCTATCGGCCCGGGACGCCGCGGCCTCGCCGTGTACCGTCACGTGCGCCCGATAAGATGTGTGCAGCCGCCCACACTGCCCCGCAAGGTCCTTGGGCACCGTGGTCGGCAAACCACGGCTCGCGAGCCACAGGCGGCTCTCTGGCCCCTGGAGTGTGGCTCTTCCACAAAACACCACGGCCCGGGCGAGTCTCTGTTGAAGACGTGGCGTTAGAAGAAGTTTAAGTGTTTTTAAAAAACTGTGGCTCTCCAAAGACAGGTCCATCGTTGTCGTGTTGACATCTGGCTCTGCGGACGGATGGGTTTGCCGAGCGCTGCTTTGGCAGATCCCGCCTCTGGCTCCCGTGGCCACTGGCTCCTCCTGCCTCCTCCTCACTGCCCGGGGCCGGCCCCCAGGCCGAGCCAGGCCCTGTGGCGCCTCTGTGACTGTGCTGGGCGCTTTGATCTCTGCTGTGCCCACGGTGCCGTCTTTCGGGATCTCCCGAGACCCCACGATCAGCAGCCCGGGGGCCACACCCACCCCTCACGCCAGTCCCAGCTTCTAGGCCAGGGGTGGGCAAACTTTCTGACTCGAGGGCCACCATGGGTCCTTACACTGGACCGGAGGGCCGGAACAGAAGCAGCCTGACCATGCTGGCACTCTCCTCTTGGGCTGCTGGGGAAGGAGCGGAGGGGAGAGCAAGAGAACCCTCCGCTCTCTCGGCTCCGCGGGCCGGAGAGAACAGGGGCCGTAGTTTGCCCACGGCTGCTCTAGACTCTCCTCACAGGTCTGCCTGTCGGGGCCTCCGTTGTGTGGGAGGGGTATTTGCTGGAGCCCCCGAGGGGTCCCACATGGCCAGCTCCTGCCTCCTAGGGCAGTGTTTCCCAAACTTTTGACATGTGTGCACCCCTTCTATAATTTTGGTAACGCTGAGTACCCCTCGTCAAAAAAAAAAGGATGTATTTTAATAACAATCAAAAAATATATTTTTTTTCTTTTTTTTTGGTACCTACACAAAATAATGATACACGAAAAATAAAATTATTCATAATAAAGTATAAATAAAAGTTATATCATAAATAACATTTATTTGGATCAATGAGAAGGGTGACATTGACTTGGCTCACGAGAACGTAGAATCAGGCGCAGCTGAGCACGGTGCAGTGCCTATCCCCACCAAACTCCGGTGCAACGCGTACCCCCACCAAGCTCTCCCCGTACCCCTGGGGACACGCGTGCCACACTTTGGGAAGCACGGTCCTGGAGCCAGACTTGTGGAGTCAGCGACACGCTACCACTTGCTACCCCCACGCCCCCTGACCCTGAGCCGTGCGCCTGTGGAGGGGAGGTGTGGGGTCACACGTGTGGGGGGGAGCGTTTCAGGAAAGGACTCGGGGGTGGGGGAAGAGGGGGGATGTTCCAGGGAGGGGGGGGGATGTTCCAGGGAGTAGGTGATAACGCCTGGACCGTGTCCCTGTCCTCCCTCTGGGCCGTCCTACGCCTGGGGGCGTAGAGCCAAAGCAACAACACCCACTCTTTGTTCCCGAAGCGCTCCCAGTCTGGGGGGACCCTGGACCGGGGTGGGGAGGGAGGCTTTTTTTGGGGGGGGACAGGAGACCCCGTGCAGTGCCGGCCAGAGCGGTTCTGTCCGGAGATGGACCGGAGGCCCCGCTGAGGGGATGAAGCGGCTGCTGGGGGAGGAGGCCTGGCCGGGCTCCGTGAGTGCTCAGGCTTCCACACCGGGGGACTGGCAGGAGCGGGGCCCAATCAGAGGCCAGGAATGCGGCCCCCGGGCCGTCAGTGGCTGTTGAGCCGGAGTGGGGAGCCGTCTCCACGGAGGAGGCAGGGACACCACGTCCCGGGAAGCGGGTGAGCAGGAAGCGGTGAGCCAGCTCTCCTGCAGGGAGGGGGTCTGAGGCTGCCTCCCGGGCCAAGCCCCCTTCTCCAGACGAGGTGTCGTTGGGGTGGGGGATGCCAGAGCCCAGGGCCACCAGGCCCCCAGCCCCAGCCGTGGCCAGTGGCCGTGGCACCCAGCGAGGCGGGCGGGAGGCCCGGCGGAGCCGCTATGGGCCTGCACCAGGCCCTCAGGGAGCTCCCCGGTGACCAGACGGGGCCCCGGGGCGGCGGGAGGTGGCGGCGTCTGCTCGGGGGGCTACAGGACAAACCCCACCATCTCCGCAGGGGAACGGGTAGGAGGCCAGGCTCTGCCACCCGGAGGGGGTGTGTCATGGCCTTCGGCCGGCCTCTCTGAGCTCCGTCTTGTGCCCCCTCCTGTGTACGTGAGCTTCGTCAAGTGCCTGCTGTGTACCTGAGCTCTGTTTAGCACCTGCTGTGTACGTGAGCCCCGTTTCGTGCCTCCTGCACCGGGGGGACATCCAGCCGGCAGCGTGAAGGGCTTGCCGTCCGCCCCGGGCTCTGTGGGGTTTGTAACTCAGCTATGGGGGGAGGGGGGGGTGAGAAGCAACATCAGAAACATGCCCCCAGGGGAAGGGGGTCATGCAGTCCTGGAAAGGCCTAAGTAGGCAGACGGGGAGACAGGCATGGAGGAGGAGGGGGGGGGAAGGAAGAAGAGGAGGAGGAGGAGGGGAGGAAGAGGAAGAGGAGGAAGAGTGAGAAGGAGGAGAAGGGGAGGAGGAGGAGGAGGAGGAGGAGGGGAGGAAGAGGAGGAGGAGGAAGAGAGGAGGAGGAGGAGAAGAGGAGGAGGAGGAGGGGAGGAAGAGGAGGAGGAGGAAGAGAGGAGGAGGAGGAGGAGAGGAGGAGGAAGAGAGAGGAGGAGGAGGAGGGGAGGAGGAGGAAGGGGGAAAGGAGGGGAGGAGGAGGGGGGAGGATTAGAAGGGGAGGAAAAGGAGGGGGGAAGAGGAGGAGGAGGAAGAGAGAGAGGAGGGGAGGAGGAGGAAGGGAAAAAGGAGGGGAGGAGGATGAGGGGGGAGGATTAGAAGGAGGGGGAAGAGGAGGGTGGAAGAGGAGGAGGGAAGCGGAGGAGGAGGAAGAGGCAGTCACTGGTGACCAGGGGCCTTGTCCTCTTCCTAAGGGGCGGAGGTAGCAGAGGGGACGGGAGGGCACTAAGCAGGCGATGCCCGCTGAGCGCCACACCTGTGAGGGCACAGCTATGGGCGGTGGGGGGGGGCGCATACCTCCCTGCACATCATCACGGGCACGGACCACCGGGGCTGCTGCGTGTGCCCGGGGCGGAGACAGGAGCTCACGTGGCCAGGTTGAGCCGGCGGTGCTGTGGGCCATCCACGCGGAGGCGTCCAGGAGGCGCTGGGTGTGGGGTCTGGAGCCGAGGCCGGGGTCTGGCCTGGAGGCTCTGAACTGGGGGCGGACGGCTGGGGAGCCGGGCCCGCTGAGGGGGCGTCGCGTGGGGAGGGCGTGCGGTACGGGGGGGGGGGGGGCCTCCAATCAGAACCCCTCCCATCAACGCCTCTGGCCCTTTTATCTAGATGGGTTTTTATTGACTTTTAGAGAGGGGGGAAGGGAGAGAGAGAGAGAGAGAAACACTGATGAGAGAGGAAGGTCATCCGTCGCCTGCCTCCGGCACGGCCCCCACTGGGGATCCGCCCACAACCCGGGCCGGGCGGGTGCCCTGACCCGGTGACCGCTGGGCCCTGGGTGGACGCCGGCCGCTGAGCCGCACTGGCCTGGGCCACGTTATGCTCGTATCCCAACGAGGAAGGTTCCCGAGTCCCCAAAGTGCTGGGCTGTGAGGACCACACGCGGCGGGGGGGGGGGGGGGGGGGGAGTAAAGCAGGACCCACGGGAGACTCAGCATCGCCCCCGGCCTCCGCCTCGCGGCCCACCCGTCTCTCTCCTCCTTATTTGGCGGGTGTGCTGGGCGCGGGGACTCGGGGGGCGTGTGTGCCACGGCTGGTCTTTCCCCTTCAGGGAGGAGGCGGAGCGGGTGCTCTGACACGGGGCCGGCACCTCAGGGAAGGCGCCAGGTGGGGGCGCCTTCGGGCTCGTTGGCACAGGGGAGTTGAGGCTGATTCTTCAGGGACCTGAGGAATAGGGGGGGAGGGGAGGGACCGGGGAGGAGGGGGAGGCTGCTGGGACGGAAGCATCTGGCCCTGCAATGCAGAGACCAAAGAATCACATGCTCACCCGCACACCTGCCCCACCCAGCTAATCTGCCCCCTGCCCCACCCCCTGTCCCTGCCCCGGTGTTCCTTTCTGTCCGGGGTGGGCACTGGGGCTGCTGCGCGTGCGGAGGGGGGACATTGGCTGTTCCTGGCAGGACGTGGTCCTCCCGGGCGCTTTCCCCGGAACTCGGTCCCCGCGGCCCCGCTCTGCGCCGCGTGGGGTGGCCACGGGCGGTCACACGCCGTGGGCAGGTCGTGAGAACCGGAGGGCGCCGGCCGGCTCCTGCCCGGAGCCCGGGTCTCGCAGAGACACCCCAAGGCCCTTTCTCTCCCGACAGAGCCGGCAGGGACCCACGTCGGCGGCATGAAGCCGGGCAGCCTGTGCGTGCTCAGCGGGGCCCTCCTCCTCCTCCTCCTCCTCCTGCCCCCGGGCCCCACGGGGGCGGCCGACAAGCCGGGCTTCTGCCCCGAGTTCTCGCTGCGCTGCCCCTTCACCATGCTGCCCACCTGCTGGCGCGACCGCGGCTGCCGCGGCGCCAGGAAGTGCTGCTTCTACAACTGCCGGCGCCAGTGCACCGAGCCCTGGCCCAGCCTGGACTGAGCCCCCCCTGAGCCCCCCAACCCGGCGGCCCGGGGGCCGGAGCCAGTGCACCGAGCCCTGGCCCAGCCTGGACTGAGCCCCCCGCCAGCGGGCCGGGGTCCGGATCTCCACGTCTCCTGCTCTCCTCCCCCCGAGACCCCCCTCGGCAGTGTGCAGGGCTCACCGGTTTGAAAACAGCACCGAAATAAAGCGTTGTGTATTTAAGACGAAAAGGAGGAGCGTGGAAGGACTGTCTCACCCCCCACCCCCCACCCCCTCTCCCCTCTCCCCTCTCCCACGGCCCCTCTGTCCTGGTTTCCTCTCGCGGGGGACACTGTCCGCCCGGCCCGGCCTCTGTGGGGACCGAGGCGTGCCCCCCGCCCTCAGACACGGCTGGTTGCCTACCTGAGTTCATTCTTTGGGACCTCCTTCTCGCCTCGGTCACAATAAGGGCATCGGCATATATTAAAAAAAATTTTTAAATATATTTTATTGATTTTTTTACAGAGAGGAAGGGAGAGGGACAGAGAGCTAGAAACGTCCATGAGAGAGAAACATCGACCAGCTGCCTCTTGCACACCCCCTACCGGGGATGTGCCCGCAACCAATGTACATGCCCTTGACCGGAATCGAACCCGGGACCCTTCAGTCCGCAGACCGAGGTTCTACCACTGAGCCAAACCGGTTTCGGCAATATTTTTTAAAAAAATTTTTATTGATTTTTTTTTTTAAGGGAGAGGAAGGTCAGCGTCGATGCTCCTCTATTCTCCATGCCCCCGCCTGCCACGGTGCAGCCCGAGGTCGTGGGGTGACAGGCCTCACGAGTGACCGAGCACAGCCCCGAACCCGGGCTCCGGCTCCCCGGACCACACCCCGCCGGGGACACCCCCGCTCCCAGGAGGACCTGCACTCCGTCTCCCTGGGGCCCGGGGCCCGGGTCCCGGCGGTTCTGGGGGGACAGCCCCCAGGCGGGCGGAGGCCCAGGTCACGGTCAGGGTGGAGGTGGGGGCCGTGGCGCCCCCTCCCCTGGGGACCGGAGTTACCGGCCGGGAGGGACCCGCGTCTGGTGCTGGGCAGAGCAGAGACCCCGAGGTGTCTTCTCAGAACTCCCTGTCCCTCCGTACTCTGGGGCCAGCAGCCCCGGTGCCCTCCGCGTCCCCCGTGGAGCTGGCCCGGGACCAGGCCATCGCGGGCGGCGGGGGCCGCAGCGGACGAGCCCAACCTGACCCTCCACACAGACCCCGCCTCCCGGGGCGGTTCAGGCCGGGGCAGTTCAGGCCGGGGCAGTTCAGGCCGGGGCAGTTCAGGCCGGGGCAGGGTGGGGAGGGGGCGATGGTTTTGCAGTTGAGTCAGCACGCCGCTCTGGAAGACTAAGAGAAGGCGAGGACAGACTCAGTGAGGAGCATTCGGCCAGTGGGCTTACGAAGGACTAGGAGGGACTCAGAGACCTTGCTGGCTGCCCTGTGTTCGGAGCCGTCCCCTCCGCAGCCTTTCCCAGCCAAGGGTCCGGCCGGGAGCCCCAGGCTCAGACACGGCCCCGAGGGTCCCCGCCCCGGCCTCCCCCGTCTCCTCCTCTCCTCGGACCTTTGCAGAGAGAGCACAGACCACCTCCCTTCCTGCTCGGATCCCCAGTGCCCACAGGCCTAGAACCAGCCCTCGCCCCGGGGCCGCCATCCTCCCCGCCCCCTCGCACGCCGGGCCTCCTCCGGAGGCTGAGCCGCTGGGTGAAGAGGCCCAGAGCCAGCCTTCCCGCCGGGCCACCCCCTTCCAAACACGCGCGCCGCCCGCCGTGAGGGCGTGATGGTGGGTGGGCACCCATGCGTTAGTGCGTGTGGCCCAATGGGCAGAGACGGGGCGGGGTTGGGGTTGGGGGGAAAGGCCCCCCCCCTCTCAGACCGGCAGAGCTGCAGCTGTGCGGCCAGCGCCTCAGGGCCGGGGCGCAGAGGGCTGGCAGCCTTGCCCACGAGGCCGGCAGGGGGCACGCTGGAGGCTCCGTCACACGCCTCCCTCGCTCAGGAGAGGACTGCCCTTCTGAAGGTGAGGATCGCGACTCAAGAAGCAAGTGGGGCAAAACCGGTGTGGCTCAGTGGTAGAGCGTCGGCCTGCGGACTGAAAGGTCCCGGGTTCGATTCCGGTCAAGGGCATGGACCTTGGTTGCGGGCACGTCCCCAGTGGGGGGTGTGCAGGAGGCAGCTGGTCGATGATTCTCATTGATGTTTCCAACTCTCTATCCCTCTCCCTTCCTCTCTGTAAAAAAATCAATAAAATATATTAAACAAAACAAAACAAAACAAAAAAAGAACATTAAAAAAAAAAGAAGCAAGTGGGTGGTGGTTCAGGTCCCCCCGCCCCCCACCCGTTTGGGTGAGGAGGGGGCCATGACCCGGAGAGACCCCGGCGCTGAGCGGAGTGACCTGCCGATGCTGCGGGCGCTGTGGCCTCTGCTGCCCCCGCTCGGGCGGGCGCGGGACGGGCTGGATTCGCGCCCCATGGCCCGAGGGGTGCCGCGCTGGCGCTGTGCGGTGCCAGTCACCGAGGCCGCATCCCAATGCCGGGCAGTCCCCACCCGCCCAGCCTGCCCGCCGGAGGCCCCGTGGTCTCCGCCCACCCACCCAGAGCGCACTGAGCGGGGAGAGAAACGCCGTCTCCCCGGCGTTTCTTCCTTTCTTAGGAGACTCTCTTCCTCAGGAGTCTGAGGAGCCCCCGGAGAGGACGTGGTGGGGGGCAGGGGGACAGGGGTGCTGTCCGCCGGGGAGACCAGGTGTACGGGCGCCCTCTGCCTGCTCCCGAAGCCCAGCGCCCACGGTTCGTCGGAGGCATCACCGGCGCTCACCTCCGCTGTGCCGGCGGCGGGGGCGGCAGGCGCTCTGGTCTCGCCAAGGACACGGCCCGGGAAGTGGCCCGAGGAAATGGCCCGTGAGAAGAGGGTTGAAAGGCGCCCTCGAACCCAAGCGTCCCGGGAAGGACGGCTCGGACGGGCACAGGGTGCTCCCCGATGTCCAGGCAAGAGTTTGGGCCCCCCGGGTCCCACCCGAACAAAGACTCCTCCTGACGGTTGTCCAGCAGTGCTGTCATATTTAAAAACACACACACACAACGTTTTATGGATTTCAGAGAGAGGACGGGAGGAGAGAAAGATGGAAACATTGACCTGAGACAGAAACATGGACGGTTTCCTGCACCCACCCCCCCTTTCTCCTCGGACGGAGCAGACAGAGCGGACGCAGCCCTCAGCCCGGGCATGTGCCCTGATCCGGAACAAACCGTAACCTCCAGGGGCCACGGACCAGGGCCCCCAGAGGCCACAGACCAGGACCCCCAGGGGCCACGGACCAGGCTCAGCCCCCGGAGCCGCCTGGCCGGCCAGCACTGCCCTAGTTCATAGGATTCCACTCCGGCGCTGTCCCCTCTCGCTGTTGTCACGGTCTGGTTTTCGCTGATCAGACAACAGCTCGGCGATCGTGTCCTGTGTCAGCGATCCTCCCCCCGAGACGTGGGCATGGAGAGGCCCCTGTACAGCTTCCCTGTCTTCGGCCGCCGCTTTCTCCGCCGCCACGTCTGCGGGACCAGGGAGACCTCTCCACAGCGGGCGTCACAGAAGCCGCCACCCCCTCCGCTCTGTGAGAGGCGGGCAGGGCGGCGCCCCCGCTGCAGGTCCGCTGTGGTGGGAGCGCTCTGCACTGGACGTCCCCGCCAGCCCGCCTGCCGCCCACCCGCCGAGCAATCAGGAAGGCAAAGCCCGCCATGGCTCCCAGCGTTGCGTGGCCTCCAGCTGGCCCGGCTCCTCTGAGTCCGGGGCGGGCCCCTGGCCAACCCCACAGCCGCCCGGCTCCGTGCTCCCTCGCTGCTCCTCTCTGCGCCGTCCTCCCCTGCGCACCGCCCGCCCGGAGCTGACATCACAATCCCCGTGGAATCATCAGAAGCCTGCCAGCCAACAATGGGTGCGCCCCGGCCCCGGGGCAGCGGCTCCGGGGGGGAAGGAAGCCGGAGGAGGACATGGGAGGGGAGGAGGGGGGCTGAGGGGCAAGGTCTGGAGGCAAGGCGGGGCTGATGGGAGCCCACCATGCCCGGCCCAGCAACAGCCGATAAGCGGGGGACAAAGCTGCCGAGAGCCAGAACACCGGCAGGAAGACCAGCACCCGCATGCCGCCCACGGGAGCCCAGCGGGGCCCGCCAGCATGCCCTCCGCCCGGGGGGCACCCAGACTTTTCCCAGCAGCCAAGGTAAAGGACGGGGAGGGGCGGGGAGCGTGGCTCGGCTCCCGTGGCTTCTCCACGGGCAGGCGTCTCAGCCCCCCCCCCCCCGGAGAGCGGCACCCGTGCCGGGGACTCGGGGACACGTGACCGCCCTATGACATAGCTCCGGGGGGTGTGTGGGGTCTCAGCTCCCCGTTTCCGCTAGCTGGCCTGCCGTCTTCGCCGATTCCGAGTCGCCCGTGGCCTTCTCCCGGAGCCCTTCTAAGTACGACGCTCCGTGGTCTGCATTTGTAAAGCTCTAATACCCCCGAGTTTCCCCCGAAAATAAGATGTCCTCTGAAACTAAGACCTACTTCAATGGAAGTATAAGACACCCCCTGAAAATAAGACCTAGCGCACGTCTTTGGGAGCAAAAAAATAACATAAGCCACTGTCTTATTTCCGGGGGAGCAGGGTAGATAACCCCCCACCCCCCAATACTGGACCTCACTCACATGCGAATCGCAGAGGCCGCGTGGCGTGGCCGTGGGCATGGCTGTGGCCGTGGGCACCCGCGCCTGACACCGGCTGTGTTCTCAGGGCGCGCTCCGAGCCGGCGCCGGGCCGGCACCTCCAGCGTCTGACTCCCGCTAGGAGGACGGCAGGCAGGCGGGACAAGGAGCCTCGACCCCCCAGCCAGGACCCCGGGAGCCCCCAGCACCTTGTGAAGTAGGTGAGGCTCGCCTTCGGGGGGCCCCCCACACTGCCCCCCCTCTCCCCTCCGCCGGCCCCACGCCGGGGGGCACTGGCAGTGCCCCAGGAAGGGCCACGTCCTCGGGGCTGAAGGGAACAAGGCCTTTCTCTTGGTTTTGTTTCTCGGCTGGGAACAGGCCGTGGTCAGACTCCTCGGAAGAGCCAGCTCGTGTAGACAGACAGACAGACAGACAGACACCCCACGGAGCCCCAGACTCCTCAGAAGATCCCGCCCAGCCCCGCGGGCCCTGCCTGCGCGGGGAGGGGCCGGTTACGGCCGGCGCCGCCCGTGGGCATGGACTCCAAAGCAGGCTCCTTTGTAAGTGGCCGCCCCCCCTCCCTCTGCCCCTCCCTCCGCCGTGGCAGTCCACTCCGGATCGTGGCCTGGGTGTCATGCCGTCCCCCGGGGCCTGCCCCCTGGCAGGTTGCAGACACAGAAAGAGGCTCCCTGCCCCGCCCCCCAGGCAGCAGGGCTGAATCACCCCACTCCACCCCCGATTTCTTTAAAAAAAAATGTTTTTATTGATGTTAGAGATAAAGGGAGAGGGAGAGAGAGAGAGAGAAATAGAAGCATCAACGATGAGAATCATTGACCGGCTGCCCCCTGCACGCCCCCTATTGGGGGCTTGAGCCTGCAACCCCGGGCATGTGCCCTTGATGGGAACCGAACCTGGGACCCCTGGGCCCACAGGCCGATGCTCTGTCCACTGAGCCACACTGGCCGGGGCTGGGCTCGGGACACTGACCGAGTGCTCCTCGGTAGAAGGAACCCCCCTGCTTTCCTCCAGGAGATCCACGTTAACGCCCGATGGTGCTTCCCTCCTGGGCGAACGTAGCTGAGCCCACCCGGCCTTCCGCCCTTCAGTGACGTCTGGGACCGCCGTGGCCCAGCCCACAATGAGGTGGAAGGTCACGTGAGGGCAGAGGTGCGGGTGAGCCACGTGTGGCCAGAGTGATGGCGGAGAGGAGCCTGGGGGAAGCGGCTGGGAGAGAGGGGGCTGAGCTACCCGAGTGGAGAGAGAGAGAGAGTGACAGAGCCTCCAGAGACCCAGGCTCCTTCCAATATATCAGGCTCCATTCACACACTCACTCACACACACATTCACATATGTATACTCATACACTCACACACACACTCACACACATACACACATGCACACTCACACACACACAAGCACACTCACATACACACAAGCACACTCACACACACACAAGCACACTCACACACATGCACATTCACATATGTACACTCATACACTCACACACACATACACACATGCACACACACACACTCATGCACACACTCACATATACACATGCACACTCATACACACATGCACATACTCACACGCACCCCCCCACACATGCACACTTGTACACACACTCATATACACACTCGCATACACACAGACTCACACACATGTACACACACACATACATACTCATATGCACACTCACACACACTCACACACACACTCACATATGCACATGCACACTCACATGCACACTCATACACACACTCGCATACACTCACACACATGCACACTCACACACTCACACATACACATGCACACCCACACACTCATGCACACTCACACACATGTACACACATGCACATGCTCACATATACACATGTGCACTCACATACACTCACATGCAACCCCCACACATGCACACTCATACACACACTCGCACACACACAGACTCACACACATGTACACAATATGCACATACATACTCATATGCACACACACATGCACACTCACATGCATACTCACACACCCACACATACACATGCACACCCACACACTCATGCACACTCACATACACATAAACACACAGGCATTCACATGCTCACTCTGTTTGTGCCGGCTCCATGGTCCCATTCCCCGGGCATTCTCAGTAGGAGTGACTGTGGCCCGGGCACGGGGGTTTGAGGGGGAGACGGCAGCCCGGGGCCAGCACGAAGGAAGTGACGTCACTGGCACAGACGCCCCCTTCCACCTGCTGCACCCGGGGTCCCACCTCGCACTGCGGCGGCTGGAGCAGACAGTCTGGGCCTTGTGTCTCCCAGACGGACTCCCAGAGAGTTCTGGTTGGGGACAAGCTTTGTGGGAAACGGCTTTCGGAGGAGAGGGGGGAGGTGGAGTGTCCAACGCTCGGACGATGTAATCTGTTCTGGGAACGAAAGGTGACGAGGTCTGGCGCGGGGCCTCGGAGTGTAGAGGTACCGCCACCCCCACCCTGGTTCTAGGCCCGCGAGGACAGAGGCGGCATTTGGGCTCCAGATGTCAGCGCGGATGGCCACTGGCCGGCGGCATTTCCTTTTCTTTAATAAATGTTCTTATTGATTTCAGGGAGGAAGGGAGAGGGAGGAGAGGGAGCTGGAAACACCAGTGATGAGAGAGAATCACCTGATCGGCCCCACGCGGGGGCTGAGTCTGTAATCTGGCCTGGGCCCCGCTGGGAGCTGACTGTGGCCTCCCGGTTCATGGGTCCACGCGCAGCCACTGAGCCCGCCCGCCTCCGGGGTGGGCAGCGGCAGCACATTCTGTGGTGAACCGTGGCGCCGCCGCTGGGGGCACAGCAGCACCCTCCCCCCTCCCTCCTCTTCCCCCTCCTCTTCCCCTGGGGCGCCTCACCTTGACCTTCCTCTCACCCCACGCCTTGCCGGATGGGGCTCTCAGACAGCTTCCTTCCTGCCCCCGCCCTCCTCGGCCCTGCTCCCCCGCTCTGTATGTAACCTGCTTCCTGAGCCCCCTCCTCAGCCGCCCTCCGTGACTTTCTGCAGAAACGGTCTCGTCGTTTGGAAAACCCTCTGTAGTTTGCGTAGGGTGCACTGTCCTCCTCTGCTCTCCCGTTAGCCCTGCGCGGACAGAGGGGAGGTGAGGGTGACGGGCGGGCAGGGGGCGGGCTCGTGTTTCTGTGGGAACCTGGTTTTCTTCCACCTCCCGCTTCTGGCTGAGCTCTGCGGTGCAGGTTTCCCGGGGGTGGTGGTCCGGGTGGGGGGCGGGCTCCCTCCACCCTCATGTCCTCATCTGCTTCGAAGCACCTCCCCGTCTCCCCACGCCGTCCCGCCGAGCTCAGGGCTCCCGCTGGGCATGGCGGCGGCGGGGTTCGTGGCCAGAGTGGGGTTCATGGCCACGGTGGGGTGCATTGCCACAGCAGGGTTCACGGCCAGCCAGTCCACAGCAGACTAGTTCTGGATCACAGGGACTGGGCTGGCTTATAGGGCCTGGGCTGGCTCACAGGGCCTGGGCTGGCTTATAGGGACTGGTCTGGCTTATAGGGACTGGGCTGGCTTATAGGGCCTGGGCTAGATCACAGGGACAGGGCTGGCTTATAGGGCCTGGGCTGGCTTACAGGGCCTGGGCTGGCTTATAGGGCCTGGGCTGGCTTATAGGGCCTGGGCTGGCTTATAGGGACTAGGCTGGCTTATAGGGACTGGGCTGGCTTATAGGGACTAGGCTGGCTTATAGGGACTGGACTGGCTTATAGGGACTGGGCTGGCTTATAGGGACTGGGCTGGTTTACAGGGACTGGGCTGGCTTATAGGGACTGGGCTGGCTTATAGGGACTGGGCTGGCTTACAGGGACTGGGCTGGCTTATAGGGACTGGGCTGGCTTATAGGGACAGGGCTGGCTTATAGGGCCTGGGCTGGCTTATAGGGACTGGGCTGGTTTACAGGGACTGGGCTGGCTTATAGGGCCTGGGCTGGCTTATAGGGACTAGGCTGGCTTACAGGGACTGGGCTGGCTTATAGGGCCTGGGCTGGCTTATAGGGACTGGGCTGGCTTACAGGGACTGGGCTGGCTTATAGGGACAGGGCTGGCTTATAGGGACTAGGCTGGCTCACAGGGACTGGGCTGGCTTATAGGGCCTGGGCTGGCTTATAGGGACTGGGCTGGCTTACAGGGACTAGGCTGGCTTATAGGGACAGGGCTGGCTTATAGGGCCTGGGCTGGCTCACAGGGCCTGGGCTGGCTTATAGGGACTGGGCTGGCTCACAGGGCCTGGTCTGCTGGGGCTGGGAAGCCGTCCAGGTAATGAGGTAGCAGACATGCCTGTCTTGTCCCAGCCTGGCCCCTTAGACATCTGTGGCCCAGGAGAGAGGGTGGCCCAGCCCCTCCTGAGGGCGGGGAACCCCGCTGGGAGCCGTGGCCGGAAGGTGGGGCCTGCTGTGCACCCGTCACCCCATTGGAGGCCGGCCAGGCCCTTCCTGCCAGCCACCCCCACGTGCTGTTCCCTGCTCAGAACCCTGTTGGGTTCCCAGGGGGCGGAGCAGGATGTCGGTTTGTGTGTGTTTATTTGTGTGTGTGTGTGTGGGGGGGGGGGGGGGCTGGCCGTGATTACCCCTGATTACTGCCCTGAGCGCGCTCTCCCGAGGGCAGACGCCGCGTCCGCTCTGCTCCCGTGGGGGCTCCTCACAGGCCTGGCAGGGGCGGGCGCCCAGCACGCGGGGATGAGTGCAGGGGGGCGGGTGACTGAGCGAGGGGTGGCCGGGCGCTGCTCTCTGAGCGAGCGAGACGGTGCGGCTCTGACTCTGCCCAGCGCTGGCCCGGGGCTGGGGGCATGCGATGCCGTCCGGTTAATGTCCTCTGCGGTGAATCGGTGAATCGGGGAGGGGTGGCTTCCGAGAGCCAGGCGGCCAGCTGCCAGCCTCTGCCCTTTATCTCCCTGCGACTCCTTCCCGTCTCGACGCCTCAGCCCTAATCTAGGCTCCTCCCCGCAATGTGGGGTGGCCCTCAGGGCGGGGGGCTCCGGGCATTCGCTGTCCCTGGTTCACCCTCCCCCTGCTCGTCCCATGGGACCCGGGCCACGTCCTCCCCAGGAGGCTGGCTTTGGTCAGCCACGCCGGCCCCCAGACCCCCAGGGGGGTTCACTCCGCCCCTGGTGGGCTTCCAGGCTGCGCTGGGCCGGGGTTCCGTCGGATTCCTGGGGCCCCGGCAAGGCAGTGTCCCCCCGAAGCCGCCTCACCAGGGGCCCCAGCCGAGCAAGCGCTGGCCTTGGGTCCGAGGAGTTCCCCTCCCCTCCCTCCCTCCCGGGAGCCCCGGCCACGCTGGGCCTCTGGGGCCGCCGTCGGCAAACTCATCGGTCCCCAGAGCCAAATATCACCAGCACAGACTGGCATTTCTTTGGAGAGCCACGTTTTTTTAAACTTAAACTTTTTCTAACGCCACGTCTTCAGCATAGACTCTCGCCCAGGCCGTGGTGCTTTGTGGAAGAGCCACACTCCAGGGGCCAGAGAGCCGCCTGTGGCTCGCGAGCCGCAGTTTGCCGACCGTGGCTCTGGGGGAATGATTTACTAGTGTGTGTGTTTTTTTCTTTTCCTCTTTATTGATTAAGGCGTTACCTATGTGTCCTTATCGCCCCATTGTCCCCCCCTCCACCCTCCTCATGCTCCTTACTCCTCTTCTGGGGCATCCGTTCCGCCCGGGAGTTTACAGAGCTGGCCATTGACCTGCTCTTCGCACACTGTTTCATGGCATGCCCCCCCCCCCCACCTCCACCCCCGGCGCCAAGCCCTGACCACTGTGTAGGCAGTTAGCCTGGAAAATGTCAGAACCCCCAGGTGGTGGTAAAGTTATTGTCACCGGCTCAAAGGGGGGGTCCCAGCTAGCCTGGGGCGGCTGCCCTCTCTGCGGTGGCCCTTCCTGCAGAGGGGTTGTCCCTGCCTAGCCCAGCCGTGGGCAAACTACGGCCCTCGGGCCAGATCCGGCCCGTTCGGCTGTTCTATCCAGCCCGCGGAGCCGAAAGCGCGGAGGGTTCTCTGGCTCTCCCCTCCGCTCCTTCCCCAGCAGCCCAAGAGGAGAGTGCCAGCGTGGTCAGGCTGCTTTTGTTCCGGCCCTCCCTCTGGTCCAGTGTGAGAACCCATGGTGGCCCTCGAGTCACAAAGTCTGCCCACCCCTGGCCTGGCCCCCCGCACCCTCAGCAGTGGGTGCTCTCCGGGCGGCCCCCCCGGAGGGCGGCTGAAGCGGGCTGAGGGGGGCCAGCACCCAGCAGATCTTTGTGGGAGTCCATGTGCGGGGCTCCAGAGTTTGAAAACCTCCAGGGAGGCAGCAATCGGCCACGTAACCTACACAGTGGCCTTTTCTGTCCCCAAGGGGGACCTGGACACCAAGAGGGTCTGCCCCCACTTTCCAGATTGTGGCACTGAGCCTGCGGGCCCAGGGAGCTCTGTGCTTCGCCCAGCCCCCCCTCCTCCAGCGGCAGGGGCAGGTTCCCCCTCCCCCCCGCTCCTCCTCCTCCTCTGCCTGAGGCTGAGGGCGGCAGGTCCACGGATGCCTCCTCCTCCGCCACCGGCCTCGGACCACCCAGCAGGTGGCTGACAGCGCCGCAGGGCCCGCCCGGGGCGGGGTCGGACTGGAGAGAGGCAGCGATCTGCGTTCCTCTTCCCCGTGCACTCATCGATTGTTTGATTATTTATCCTGACCCGGCTGGCCTGCAGCCTCGGTGCAGGGGCCTCCGGGGGCGGCCCCAGGCTGGGCGGGGTCGGACGGAGAGAAGCCGCGATCGGCCAGTCCACTTCCCCAGCACTCATCGATTATTTACGCCCTGACCCTGCCGGCCTGCAGCCTCCGTGTGCGGGGAGCGCGCTCAGCCCGGGCCCTGCCCAGGCCTCTTCGAAGGGCCCACGGGAGCCTACAGGTTTGCTCCCGGTGACCCTCCCGCTGCCCCCAGGAAGGCCGAGGTAGGCGGGGAGGGCGGGGCGGGCTCTGAAAGTGACACCCGAGCCGCCCGGCGTCCGTAGCGAAGCCCCTGGCGGCCACCCGCGCGCAGGCCCCGCCCCTCCGCCTCGGCCCCGCCCCTCGCACCAGCCCCGCCCATTCCACTGGCTCCCGTCCTACGCCCATCCGCCCTGGCCCCGCCCCTCGTACCAGCCCCGCCCCTCCGCCCTGGCCCCGCCCCCGCCGGGCTCCCCGCTGTCAGCGAGCGCGCCGGCCGGCGGTGTTTGCATACAAAGGCGGCCACGCGCGCGGTGAGTAGCGGCCCGCGCGGCCGGGGGGCCCGGGCGAGCCCCGCGGAGCCCCGCGGGCGGCGGTGGTCGGGGAGGGGCCGCAGCCGAGGCGGGGCGGCGGGGATCGGGGGGCGGCGGGGATCCGGGCGCCGGGCCCACCTGACAGACGCCCGGCCCCGTCGCCGCGGAGGCGGTTCCGGCGGCGGCGGCGGCGGTTAGAGTGACTGACGGGCCGCGCGGCGCCCGGGCCGGCCGTCCCCTCCGGCGCCTGCGGGCTGACCTTGAGCGGCGGGGCGGACCGGCGGGGCGGGTGGGGGCGGGGCGCTCGGGGGCCCGGGGGTTCGGGGGACCCCCGATCGATCGCGGGGGGAGAGGCGGTTCCCCCTATGCAGCGGGCAGCCCCTGCCCTTCGCCGGGCACTGCCATGGGAAGGTGCCGGAAGGGTTAGGGTGCCAGCCGTGCAGCCCAGGAAACTGAGGCCGCCGCCGCCCCGAGCGCCCAAGGCCACGGCCTGGAGCCCGGCTGGAATCTGGGTCCCCGGCGGCCGTGGTCCCGGATTGCCGGGCCTCTGGGCACCCTGCCCGCAGCCTGGGGACCTGGGCCTAGGGAGTCCCTCAGGTGCCCCGCACACAGTTCCGTTTGGGGGACAGCCGGGCAGTGTAAGGAGGAAAAGCAGGAGGAGAAGCAGGAGGAGAAGCAGGAGGAAAAGCAGGAGGAAAAGCAGGAGGAAAAGCAGGAGGAAAAGCAGGGTTCTGCAAATCACTCCGAGCCCACGGCGCTGGCGTGTAGGTGGCTGGCGAAAGCCGGTGTCAGCCCTGTTTTTGACGGTGACACAGGAAGCGTGAACGTGGGCAGTATTCAGTGGGAGAGTTTTTAGCAGCAGTAGTCTCTCCCAGGACCGTGGGAGCGTTTTGGGAAAGAGGAGCTGGGAAAGGGCTTTTATTTTATTTTATTTTATTGGGGGTATGCATGGCAGCGAAAGTTCCTGTTGACCTGTGCCCCATAACTGGGGTCCTAGGCATTACAGCAAGCCACCGAGGAACGGGGATAGTAATCCAGAAGCAAACACCCTTCTTTCCTCCGACACCCCCCCCCCCCCACCCCGGGCATGCTGGAAGGCCTGGGGGATTTTGGGTTGGTTCCTTCTTTTGCTCACGCTTCATATTTGCCAGCATGTGTTTGCTTAGCAGGCGTTTTTGTGTGTGTGTGTGTGTGTGTGTGTGTGTGTGTGTGTTTGTTTGTCTTGGAGCGTTTATCCCTGGTTACGTAGGGCCACGTGGCGCAGCCGGGACCTGGCTAGAGGCTCTGAGGCCGGGGCTGTGGTCTAAGTTTGGCTTTCCCTGGCTGTGGGACCCTGCTCTCAGTTACCCAGAAAAAAAACAACCCTCATCTGCTCTGGAAAAGACCGGACTGCAGGCAGGGGCACAGCTGCCGGCGCTCAGCACACGGGAGAACTTGGGGGTTCAGGTGGGGGCCCCAAGGATCTGCTGGTCCTTCAGACGGAGCGATGCCCCCTACCCTGCCGGGAAGCAGGGTGTGTGTGTGGGTGAATGGACGGCCCGCTGCCCGAGTGCCGAGGTTGCTGCAGGTGCTCAGGGTGTGCTCGCCGGTGCAGAGCGCGCCGGGCTTTCCAGAAACCAGCTCCAGGCTGTCCGCCCGGACTCCGGGCTCCCCCGCGCCGCGCTGACCGCAGGCCCGTGACCCGGTCGCACCTGTTTGCCAGCTGCTTTGGGGACAGGACGGCTCATACACACCGTGTCCCTCGTTTCCAGGAAGCCTCTCTTTCTGACGAAGCCTTCCTCTGTTCACACGGGCCCCCTAGGCAAGCGGCATGGGGTTACAGAAGAGACAAGCCACAGGGGTCATGGGGTCATGGGGCCCCATCGCCCAGCCAGGGGCCCTCCCGGGCAAGGGCATTTCCTGCCACTGAGCTCGGCGGGGGGCGGGGAGGGGAACACTGCCCAATGGGGGGGGGGGCTGCCTCTGGCTTCCGTGTTTTGCACAGACGGAAACGGGTCACCACCCGTGGGAATCAGAGCGAACCCCCCAATAGCTCTGTATTCGCTGGAGCCAGTGGCCGCCTTTGCCCGGTGCTTTGGGGAAGGTGCGCGCACACACGTACAATAGCTGCAGGGCGTCGATGGGGGGGAAAGGGGGGACATACGCAGTACTTTCCACAGTAAAGATTAAGAGAAAGAGCTGATGTGTGCCAAGTTCCGTCAGGCAGCAGCGGCATCCAGAGCCCAGGCCGGGCCCGCAGCCAGCTGTGACCACAGGACCGGCCCCTCGCTGCCATGTGTGCGGGCGGGGGTCAAGTTCTTTATTTGCTTACACAGGCCCGGGCGTGCCACCCCATTCTACAGACTGGAAACCGAGGCGCCGAGAGCTTAGTGCCTTGCTTGTGGTCCCAGGTTAGTCTGCGGGGGGAAGCTGGGATCTGAACCCCAGCTGTCTGCATTCTTATTTTTTTAAAAAAATATTATATTTTATTGATTTTGGAGGGGAAGGGAGAGGGGGAGAGAGAGAAACATCAACGATGAGAGAGAATCATGGATCGGCTGCCTCCTGCACGTCCCCCACTGGGGACCGAGCCCGCAACCCAGGCTTGTGCCTGTGGCTGGAATCGAACCTGGGACCCTTCCCTCCGCAGGCCGACGCTCTATCCTCTGAGCCAAACCGGCGAGGGCAGCTGTGTGCATTCTTACCCCCGCGCTGTGTGGGCCGGGCTTCGGACCGGCCAGCTGGTCACCCCAGCCCTCCAGGCATTCCTGGGGTGGCGTGGGCGAGCGGGGGTCACACCAGAGTCACAAGGGCAGGGCGTTCTTTTTGACTGAGACACGGACATGGACAGAGGGCTGTGGCCGGTGTGCGAGGAGAGGAAGCCGAGCCCCGAGCCCCATCAGCGTCCAGTAAGGAGCGGCCGGAGGGTCGGGGCCGAGGCCCGGCCGCCCGGCAGTTCTGGCGCCTCCACCCCCCGCCGCCGGCCAGGCCTTTGGCGCTCCTTGGCCGGGGCCTGCGACACGCATCACGCGGCTGCCAGGCCAGCGGAGCATTGCCACACGCCGGGGAGCTGAGCGGCCGCCCCTCGGGCCCTCCTGACCCCCTTTGCCCTGTGGTGTCGCGGCGGGTTCGTGACGGGAGACCTTGGCACGGAGGGGCCGGAGGGTCCTGTCCTCCGAGGGCCTTGCGCCTTGGCGTGAAAGCAACACATGCAGGCGTGGAGAGAGAGCCTCCGGAGCCAGCTCGGCGGGGACGCAGCCGCGAGAAGCGAGGGCCCCCTCCCCCAGGCCTGGTCCCCGGGGGGCCTGTGGACCGGCCTCGTTTGGCCAGGGAATCGGTCCGGGAGTTGTGTGTGAGAATCAGGACATGAGGACATGTAATTCTTTTTTTTTTTTTTTTAAATATATTTTATTATTATTATTATTTTACAGAGAGGAAGGGAGAGTGATAGTTAGAAATATCAAATGTTTTCACAATATTTAAAGCAGAAGCACGTCAGTTAGGATTTTCTTCTGCATAAGGTTTTTTTTTTTTTTGTAGTGTAACGTCTTAATTATAGCCTACCATCAAATATTTTAGGAGTATCTTTCATGTTTAGATAGTATATTAGCAGCATGCAATACTTATAAGTTCGCAAGCAGAAGGCAGTCTATTGCAAGGATCTTCTTTGCTGCCGGTTATCATGGGCTGTTTTTAAGTTAGAAAACTGAATAGCAACACTGGATACTGTAGACATGCACTTTGCTCAGTAATCCTTGAGTTGCTGCAATATTTGATTATCCCTTTGGTTGTTACAGGAAAATTCTTAACTGTAATTGATGGTTGTTGCCGTAGTAGTGTATTGCCTGTATTTCTACCTCTAGTAATGGGCTTCCTGTGCTAGGTTTTCATATCCTTGAGCCTGGGCAAGTGCACAAGTCTTTTTAAAAAAAGAAACACGGTTTACTTGCACAAAACTGATCAGTTTTGCCGAAACCGGTTTGGCTCAGTGGATAGAGCGTCGGCCTGCGGATTGAAGGGTCCCGGGTTCGATTCCGGTCAAGGACATGTACCTTGGTTGCGGGCACATCCCTGGTGGGGGGTGTGTAGGAGGCAGCTGATCGATGATTCTCTCTCATCGGTGTTTCTAACTCTCTATCCCTCTCCCTTCCTCTCTGTAAAAAAATCAATAAAAAAAACAAAAACAAAACTGATCTGTTTTGAGAGATCGTTAATGCCCTTGAAGTGGTTTTTGTGGGTGTGAAACAAATGGTGAGAATTTGAATTGCTCCTTCTTATTATAGTATTGAAATTAAGTCTACTTAATTTATCAAGTCATGTTCATGCCCTGATTTTATATACTTGTATCTATCAATAAACATTGTGATACTGATGAGAGAGAAACTCCGATCAGCTGCCTCCTGCGCGCCCCCCACTGGGGATGTGCCCACAACCGAGGTACATGCCCTTGACCGGCATCGAACCTGGGACTCTTGAATCCTCAGGCCGATACTCTATCCACTGAGCCAGTACATGTAATGCTTAACAAGGGGTTCATGTTGTAAGTACTTGTGTCTTCCCCCCTCACCCCTCAGCTAATGAGTTCCTTTCTTTCTTTTTTTTAAAATATATTTTATTGATATTTTTACAGAGAGGAAGGGAGAGAGATAGAGAGCTAGAAACGTCGATTAGAGAGAAACATCGACCAGCTGCCTCTTGCACACCCCCTACTGGGGATGTGCCGGCAACCAAGTACATGCCCTTGACCGGAATCGAACCCGGTACCTTTCAGTCCGCAGACCGACGCTCTACCACTGAGCCAAACCGGCTTCGGCTAATGAGTTCCTTTCTATGTTCGATCCTGAGCGGCCTCTCCGTCTTCTTAAGCACAGTCTCCCAGTGTCCCCTCCTGCGGCGTGGCCGGCCCGCGACTCCCTGCACCAGAGCCCTGGAGATGCTGGCGCTGTCCCCGAGTTTCCCTGCCGTGGTCAGTGCCCCCTACTGTCTGCATGCGGCTCCTGCAGAATTGCTGGGGGGCGCTAGTAGGTGCCGCGTGATAGCTATTGCCGCATCCCCCTCCCCCCCAGCACCCCCAACCCTGGGGGTTCCCAAAATGCGAAATGCGTTGAATTTGCCCCCCCCCCCGGAAGGCCCCCTTTGCTTTGCACGTGCTGAATTGTGAGTAGAGTAGAGTGTCTTCCCATTACCATTGCCCAGGTGGGCTCCTTCCCTCCTCTGGGACTCCTGTTGTGTTTTGCCGGCTGCCCTAAACTGACCCTGCCGCCGCCGCTGGTGCGGGCAGAAGCCGCCGGGTTACGGAAGCGGCGGCCGCGGCTTTGAATGTTGTTGGCATGCGTTCCAGAAGCCAGAGCTGCTTGGGCAATGGGTGACAGCCCCCGGAGGAGGGTTCTGCCAATTTGGGGACGAAAACGCTGATATTATTTTTTTCTGATGCAACAACTGGGTGAGAAGTGGTGAGACCTCCATCACCAACCCTGACCCAGTCAGCCGCCCCGCCCCGCCCCCCGGGGCCGCGGGGATTGGGGTGGCTCCTGCTTCGGGGCATCTGAGAGGCCGTTGCGCCGATTGGCTTCAGCGCGGGGCGTGCCCGCTCCGGCTGCTCCCCGCAGGTCCAGGGTTCCGGCGCCCACGTCTGCGGGGTGACGGGCCCCTCCGTCCTGATCGCCGCCGGGAGCAGCATCCCCTCCGCGGCCCCGAGCAGAGCTGGGACGGGCCGGAGCGCCGGCTTAGCTGACCCGCTTCCTTCGGGCAGGACTTAGGTGGGGGGCCTTTATCCAGGGCCGGACAGGACTTAGGTGGGGGCCTCCAGCACCCCCCAGTTTTGCTGCTGCCTCACTTTTGTCCGGAGGTCTTAGTCTGGCCTGCGGGCTTTTGTGGTGAATTTTCTTATTTTGGACGCGTGTCTCCGGGAGAGCCCCGGGGAGCCAGCAAGGGGCCCGAACCCCGACAGGTGAGGCCGCTTCGTGCTGTCCGGTGGGCGGAGGGGCTAACGGACCGGGGGCTGTGCTGCCAGGCGAGGCCGGGCCGAGAGTGGGGCCTGGCTCTCCGCTGGTGTGGGTTCCCGCCTCGGTGCCTCTGTCCCCCTCCCTTTGCCGGAGGTACACGTCACCGTCCCGCACCGCTGATAACGCCCGGAGGCCGGCGCGGGCGGACTTCCTCCGGCCGTTACCCCGGAGCCGCAAGAGGAAGGAACGCGCTCGCAGCCAGTTTCTTCTCGGCCGGCGAGGCCGCCTTAGACGCCGAGGCCTTTCTTAGAACTTGGGACGCGTCCTCAGGGCTTTGGGCGGACACCGGCCGGACGTCACAGCCCCCGGTGGACACCGAGCTGGGAGAGGGAGGGGTGTTTGGGGGTGCGGTGTTTTCAGGCATGGCCAGACCCCCATATGGACCCCGGACCTAGAGACAGACTGGAAGGTGCTCTGGCCTCGCCCCGTAGGGTGTTAGGGCCCCGGACAGCCCGGCCTCCGAGCCCCAGCACAAACCAGGGGGGGGGGGGCTGTGGGCGGGCCGACTGGGGAGCCCAGGGAGCAGACGCGCGCCCTTGAGGAGGAGCCGTCACTGACAGCCAAAGGGCGTAAGAACCCCCGTGACGGGCTGCTCACCCGGAACCAAGGACTCAGCTTTTTAGGGAGGTTACAGGGGGACCCCGATATGCAGTTGGGTACTGAGCCGGTGTAGGGGTAAGACTGCCAGCTTCTGGAGGGGTGCACTTGTGAGGGGAGGGGTGCACGAGTGAGGGAAGGGGTGCACGAGTGAGGGGAGGGATGCATGTGAGAGGAGGGGTGCACGTGCTAGGGGAGGGGTGGGTGCTGGCCAGCTGCTCACGGTCTCCAGAGGTGGTTTCAGACGCAGAGGTAGAGGGGATGAAAGGAGGAGGGTGGAGACTTCAGCCACGCGTGTTCAGACTCTGCCCGGTGCTTGGCGAACACCACAGTAAGGAGCCCCCTCGGCGCTGCAGGGGGCTCGGGCCCCCCGGCTCTGGGGTGGGGGCCAGAGTCTGGGCCTGGGCAGTGCCCTCCCCACGCTCCCCTCGCCTCCCCTGCCTGTGGGGCGGTGCGGGCCGCCTGCAGCTCCGGCCCCGGGCACGCAGACCCGGTTCCGAACCGGAGCTGAGGGAGCGGAGGGCAGCAGGGAGCCGTGCCCCGGGGTCGCGTTGCCTTGTGGTGGGGACTCAGTATACTCTCCTGCGCTGTGTGACGGAGCGCGTGTGTGCGTGTGCGTGTGCGCGTGCAGCCGCGTGTGGTGCGGACTGAGGTCGCCCGGGCGGTTTGCCGGTCCCCCGTGCGGGCGGGCTCCCCGCATGGGGACGCGCTGGCCCTCCGCCTGCTCCGGGGCCTCGGCGGGTACACAGCCGGCAGCGCGGCCGCTCTGCCACGGGGCGCTGCTGGGCCGTGGTCGGCACCCCTCAGTCCACAGAGCCCAGTGTCAACAGCACAACGACTGGCATTTCTGTGGAGAACCACTTCTTTTTGTTTTAAAATAATTTTTATTCATTTACACCAGATGGCTATGCTGTATTGGTGGTTGTCATTTAAAAATATATATATATTTTATTGATTTTTCACAGAGAGGAAGAGAGAGGGACAGAGAGCTAGAAACATCGATGAGAGAGAATCATCCACCAGCCGCCTCCTGCACACCCTCTACTGGGGATGTGCCCGCAGCCAAGGTACATGCCCTTGACCGGAATCAAACCTGGGACCTTCCAGTACACAGGCCGACCCTCTATCCACTGAGCCAAACCGGTTTCGGCGAGAACCGCACTTTTTTTAAACGTAAACTTCTTCTAACGCCACTTCTTCAACATAGACTCGCCCAGGCCGTGGCATTTTGTGGAAGAGCTACAGTCAAGGGGCCAAAGAGCTGAGGTTTGCCGACCACGGCACCAGTGTGTCCCTGGCGTCGCTGTGACACGCGGTGGACAATGTGGCCTCGTGGTCCCGGCGGCTGTGACGGCGGACCATGGGCTCCCGGGGTTAATGGTGTCTCGCTGGTTCCGGCGGACAGGATCTCGGCCCGGTGCTGCCGCCGAACTCGGGGGTGTTTGCCGGCTCCCCGACGTGCTTGTTTCCCCGCGGGCCGCGCCAGGAGGCCGGGCGGCCGCGGCTCTGCACCCCGGTGCCCGGTCCTGCGGGAGGCGGGGGTGGCAGGCCGCCGCGGGCAGAGGGGGAGCCGGCTGCCAGGCCGGAGCTGCCGCTGCCTCACCCCGGACCCCACGGTGTCCCCTGAGCTCCGGCCGGGTGTGCGGGCGGCACGGACACGTGGCGTGTCCCCGAGCACCGCCGTGGTCCGCGGCCAAGCTCTGCAGGACGCGATGCTCGCTCTGAGGACCGACATGCAGACTCTTCGACCGCAGACTGAGCAGAGGGGGTGCTGGCACCTCGGTCCCAGCGGGGAGCGTTTCGCATGCACCTGCTGAGGCCCCGACGGGGGACGGCCGGCTGGGGAAACTCGGAAGAAGAGCCTGTGGGAGCCATGCCTGAGCCGAGCTCCTGGTCACGTAGGAGGTCGTGACAGTCCCGTGGCCCCAGCTTTCCCGGGCAGAGACCCACCAGGTGCCCCCTCTCTGCAGGGAGGTCGGGTGAGAGAAACATTGATGGGAGAGAACATCAACATCCGTCAGCTGCCCCCTGCACACCCCTGGGCGTGTGCTGTGACCTGGAATCGAACCTGAGACCTCCTGGTGCCCAGGCCCACGCTCACACAGGCCGGGCACATTATGTTGCTCTGGGAGCTTTAAGGTACTTCCTTCTCCGACCCGAACATTACCCTCAGGCCTGGCCATGCGTCCGTGACCCTGGCCGGGGTGAGGTGAGCGCAGGGAGCCGGTCCGTCTGGGCTCCGTCTGGGCTCCGTCTGGGTTCCGTCTGGACTCCCTCTGGGTTCTGTCTGGGTTCCGTCTGGGTTCTGTCTGGGTTCTGTCTGGGTTCAGTCTGGGTTCCGTCTGGGTTCTGTCTGGGTTCTGTCTGGGTTCTGTCTGGGCTCCGTCTGGGTTCTAACTGGGCTCGGTCTGGGCTCCGTCTGGGTTCTGTCTGGGTTCCGTCTGGGTTCCGTCTGGTCTCTGTTTGGGTTCTGTCTGGGCTCTGTCTGGGTTCCGTCTGGGTTCCGGCTGGGTTCTGTCTGGGTTCTGTCTGGGTTCCGTCTGGGTTCTGTCTGGGCTCCGTCTGGGTTCTGTCTGGGCTTTGTCTGGGCTCCGTCTAGGTTCCGTCTGGGTTCCGTTTGGGCTCTGTTTGGGCTCCGTCTGGGTTCTGTTTGGGTTCCGTCTGGGTTCCGTCTGGGCTCTGTCTGGGCTCCGTCTGGGTTCTGTCTGGGTTCTGTCTGGGTTCCGTCTGGGCTCCGTCTGGGCTCTGTCTGGGCTCCGTCTGGGCTCCGTGTGGGTTCTGTCTGGGTTCCATCTGGGTTCTGTTTGGGCTCCATCTGGGTTCCGTCTGGGCTCCATCTGGGCTCCATTTGGGCTCTGTCTGGGTTCCGTCTGGGTTCTGTTTGGGCTCCATCTGGGCTCCGTCTGGGCTCCATCTGGGCTCCGTCTGGGCTCCGTCTGGGCTCCGTCTGGGTTCTGTCTGGGCTCCGTCTGGGCTCCGTCTGGGTTCCGTCTGGGTTCCGTCTGGGCTCTGTCTGGGCTCCGTCTGGGTTCCGTCTGGGCTCCGTCTGGGTTCCGTCTGGGCTCTGTCTGGGTTCTGTCTGGGCTCTGTCTGGGTTCTGTCTGGGCTCCGTCTGAGCTCTGTCTGAGCTCCGTCTGGGTTCTGTCTGAGTTCCATCTGGGTTCTGTCTGGGTTCCGTCTGGGCTCTGTCTGGGCTCCGTCTGGGTTCTGTCTGGGTTCCGTCTGGGTTCCGTCTGGGTTCTGTCTGGGCTCTGTCTGGGTTCTGTCTGGCTCCGTATCTCCGGGTGCATCAAAGCCAGCGTCTTTCTGAGCCTGCTCCTTCAAAGGGAGCCGAGGCGGCGGGACTTGGGCACTGGCGTTCCGCCGGTTTGATCCTGGCGCTTTCAGTGTCTCCTATGTTTAGAGGACAGCCTGGAGGGGCGGGTGGCGAAGAGCCGGTCACCCCCGGCCGGCCCCCAGCTGGCCCGCACCCCTCAGCCAAGCCCCCGCTCCAGGCAACCTGGGCCCACCCGCCCCCGGGCCTCTGGGCCCACAGGATCTTCCAAACACATTCCCCCCCCCAAAGTTTTCAGTTCATTACATTTTAAAAATATGTTTTATTGATTTTTTACAGAGAGGAAGGGAAAGGGATAGAGAGCTAGAAACATCGATAAGAGAGAAACATTTATCAGCTGCCTCCTGCACACCCCCCACTGGGGATGTGCCTGCAACCAAGGTGCATGGCCTTGATGGGAATAGAACCCGGGACCCTTCAGTCCGCAGGCCAACGCTCTATCCACTGAGCCAAACCGGTTAGGGCAGAAGTTCAATACACTTAAAAAATATGTTTTATTGACTTTTTACAGAGAGGAAGGGAAAGGGATAGAGAACTAGAAACATCGATCAGCTGCCTCCTGCACACCCTCCACTGGGGATGTGCCCGCAACCAAGGTACATGGCCTTGATGGGAATCGAACCCGGGACCCTTCAGTCCGAAGGCCGACGCTCTATCCACTGAGCCACACCGGTCAGGGCCCAAATACATTTTGAAACCAAAATTATAGTCATCTTCCCCCGGTGAGTTCTCGGTTAATTCAGTTTTCTTCCTCACCCCCTTACGTTTTGATTAATTCGTGGTGAAATGTACACAACATTGTGTTTACTGCCTTAGCCGTTCAGACACGCCCAGTTCAGTTCACTTAATGCGGCAGCCTCACTCGGTCCGGGCCCAGCGTTTGTCCTCCCCCGGGAAGAAGCTCTGTCCCCACGAAACTCCGACTGGCCTCCCCGTCCCCTCGGCCCGGCCATCACGGCTCCTCTCCCCGTCTCTCTCCGTCTCTCTGCTCCGGCCGCCGCCCACACGGACCACGCAGCGTCCGCCCTCGGTGCCCGGCTCCTTCCCCTCGGCGTCACGTCCTCCCGGCCTTCCGAAGGCGGAGAAAGAGTCCATTGTGTGTGGACGGCACCGGCCCGCCCTCCATCACTGGGCGTGTGGCCGACCTCGCCTTCTGGGGACCGGGGACACTGTGGCTGTGGGCTCGGGTGGGCCCTGAGGCCTCGTTCTGTGGACACCGCCGGGGTGGACTGCGGGGCGGGAGGGCGGCTCTCGGGTCAGCGTCGGGAACCGGTACCCTGGGCCGGGCTGTGGCTGCGCCGTCTGCCTCCCGCCCGCAGGGCAGGTGGCTCGCGCCTCCCCGTCCTCCCCAGAGCCTGCTCTCCCTGCGTCTCGGAGCGGAGGTCCCCGGAGGTGGGGGCGGTGGTGTCTCCCTAATTTAACTGTCCTCAGTGTCAGCCAGGGCCGCCGGGGGTGGAGGCTGGGGCGGGGGTAATTGTCGGGGTGGCCGTGAGCGTGCCGTTGGTTAAGAATTATGGAACAGGCCGAGCCGGTGTGGCTCCGTGGATGGAGCGTCGGCCTGCGGACTGAAGGGCTCCGGGTTCGATTCCGGTCAAGGGCATGTACCTTGGTTGCGGGCACATCCCCGGTAGGGGGTGTGTAGGAGGCAGCTGGTCGACGATTCTCTCTCATCGATGTTTCTAACTCTCTATCCCTCTCTCTTCCTCTCTGTCAGAAATCAATAACATATATTAAAAAAAAAAAGAATCACGGAGCAGGCTCCCTGCCTCTCCAGGGGGGTGTTCCGGAGGCCGCCGGGGTCTCCGGGGTGGGGTGGGGGGGCAGGCGACGGGCCAGGCCTGGTGCCCGTTCCGGGGAACAGAGAACAAACGACGCCGGCAGGGCGCCAGGCCGGACTCGGGGCCCTGGGTCTGCGGGCTGTGGACGGTGGTCTCCCTGCGTTAACTGTGTGTGTGTGTGTGTGTGTGTGCGCGTGTGTGTTCCAGGCTCAGACCATGAACTACGTGGGGCAGCTGGCGGGCCAGGTGTTTGTCACCGTGAAGGAGCTGTACAAGGGCCTGAACCCCGCCACCCTGTCCGGATGCATCGACATCATCGTCGTCCGCCAGCCCAACGGGAGCCTGCAGTGCTCGCCCTTCCACGTCCGCTTCGGCAAGATGGGGGTGCTGCGCTCCCGGGAGAAAGTGGTGAGCGCCGGGCCCGGGCTTCCCCCCTTGTGGCTTCCCCGACCCGGAGCCCCCATGTGCAGCTTCCCAACCCGGAGCTGAGCGTGGGCCCCACGCCCACCGCCCCGTCCGGCAGGGCTGTTCACCGGGTAGCGCTGAACCCGGCCTGTCCTGGCGACCATGGCGGCGTGGACGGCTCCGGAGTTCAGTGGCGTGAGCCCGTGGTCGGCAAACGGCGGCTCTCTGGCCCCTGGAGTGTGGCTCTTCCACAAAACACCACGGCCCGGGCCAGTCTGTGTTGAAGAAGTGGCGCTAGAAGAAGTTGATGTTTAGAAAACTGGGCTCTCCAGAGACATGTCAATCCCTGTCCTGTTGGCATTTGGCTCTGCGGGCCGATGAGTTTGCCGGCCACGGGCATAAACCAGCTGTGGGTTCAGCTCCTGGGCTCTGGCCAGCGCCATCGGCCTCGGCGGGAAGGCTCTAGGCCTGGCTGGGACGCCCCAGAGATGTGCCACTCACGTGACAGCTGCCTCCCAGGGGGTCCTGGCCCCCCATGTGGTCTGGGCGTCTCACCACATGGTGGCCGGGGAGCATGGGGGGCGGGGGAGATAGATAGATAGAGAGAGAGACAGAGAGAGAGAGAGAGAGAGAGAGAGAGAGAGAGCGAGCCAGCCCAGTGGAGGTGCCTTTTCCCCTGACCCAGCCTCTGAGGTGCTGCTCGCTGCGGCGCTGGCAGGCCGGCGGGCTCGGGGGAGGGTGGGGCGGGCGGGCGCGGGCTGCGGGTCCCGATGGGGAGGAGCCGGCGGGGCCAGGCTGACCGACGGGGTCCGGCGTTGCGGGCCCTCCGGGGGTGTGTGCGGTGCGAGGGCACGCGTGTGGAGGCGTGGCCAGGGGAGGCTGCTCCCTGACGTGGGGACGTGCGCTCTCCTTCCAGGTTGACATAGAAATCAACGGGGAATCCGTGGACTTACACATGAAACTGGGAGACAACGGAGAAGCCTTTTTTGTTCAAGAGACAGATAACGATCAGGTGAGGCGGGCGGGGGTCAGATCCCTTCCCGGCTCCGAGCAGGGGACAGCGGGGTGCGGGGCGGGGGCGGAGTGCGGGGGGAGCACGCTGCCGGCTCTGACACTCGGACGCTGGCAGCAGAGGAAGCAGACACTTGTCTGTCCTGGGCGTTTGGCCAGGACCGGCTGGCGTGTGCTGACGAGGCGGTCCGGCTGCTTCCGTGGGCTCACCGCTTCCGTGGGCTCACCGCTCCCTTGGGCTCACGGCTCCCGGGGGACGGAGGAACCGAATCCCGTGGCCTGAACCCTGGTCCCAAGCGTGCAGACTGTGCTGCTGTCAACCACAGATGGCCTAGGGGCCCAATTCTTGTCTACTGAGTGACCAGGTTGCTTTTATTTTCACCACTTTATTTTATTCTCATTTTTTAAAAAAATATATTTTATTGATATTTCACAGAGAGGAAGGGAGAGAGATAGAGAGCTAGAAACGTTGATGAGAGAGAAACATCGATCAGCTGCCTCTTGCACACCTCCTACTGGGGATGTGCCCACAACCAAGGTATATGCCCTTGACTGGAATCGAACCCGGGACCTTTCAGTCCACAGACCGACGCCCTATCCACTGAGCCAATCCGGTTTCAGCTATTCTTATTTTTTTAGAATTCTCATCTGAGGCTACTTTTGCATTGATTTTTAGAGAGAGTGGAAGAGAGAGGGAAAGACTGAAATATGGATGTGAGAGGAACACATCGATGGGTTGCCTCCTGCACGCGGCCTCACCAGGACCCAGGCCATGAAGAGCCTGCAACCAAGTTATGTGCCCTTGACCGGAATTGAACCCGGGACACTTCCTTACACACACACACACACACACACACACACACACGCATGCTTACACACACGCTCTTACGTATACACGCGCTCTCTCTCTCACACACATACTCTCTCTCTGTTATACACGTTCTCTTAGACACACTCTTATACATACTCTTACACACACACGCTCTTGCACACATGCTATTACACACACATACACATACTCTCTCTCACACACATACACACACATGCTCTCTTACACACACACACACACACACACACACACACACACACCTAGACTCAATGCAGAATTGAGTCTAGTTCCCGGGCAATGTGGTGACTCAAAGCCCGTTTGCCCCTCTTCACTCTGGAGAGTTCCACTGAGTGGAACCTCGCGGCCTGAAGCGGCTGAGCAGACCACACTTTGCTGTAGTGACGACGAGGCGGACACAGTGCCAGAGGGCACTGAGTGAGTCCCATGCGGACCCCGTGCCCTCTGGTGCCCCGTGATGTAGTGATGATGAGGCAGATGCAGTGCCAGAGGGCACCGAGTGAGTCCCATGGGGACCCCGTGCCCTCCGGCGCCCCGTGATGTAGTGACGACGAGGTGGACGCAGTGCCAGAGGGCACTGAGTGAGTCCCATGCGGACCCCGTGCCCTCTGGTGCCCCGTGATGTAGTGATGACGAGGCGGACGCAGGGCCAGAGGGCACCGAGTGAGTCCCATGCGGACCCCGTGCCCTCTGGTGCCCCGTGATGTAGTGATGACGAGGCGGACGCAGGGCCAGAGGGCACCGAGTGAGTCCCATGGGGACCCCGTGCCCTCTGGTGCCCCGTGATGTAGTGATGACGAGGCGGACGCAGTGCCAGAGGGCACTGAGTGAGTCCCATGCGGACCCCGTGCCCTCCGGGGCCCCATGATGTAGTGACGACGAGGTGGACGCAGTGCCAGAGGGCACCGAGTGAGTCCCATGCGGACCCCGTGCCCTCCGGGGCCCCGTGATGTAGTGACGACGAGGTGGACGCAGTGCCAGAGGGCACCGAGTGAGTCCCATGCGGACCCCGTGCCCTCCGGGGCCCCGTGATGTAGTGATGACGAGGTGGACACAGTGCCAGAGGGCACTGAGTGAGTCCCATGCGGACCCCGTGCCCTCCGGGGCCCCGTGATGTAGTGATGACGAGGTGGACGCAGTGCCAGAGGGCACCGAGTGAGTCCCATGCGGACCCCGTGCCCTCCGGCGCCCCGGCGGCCGCACCCCCAGCTCGGGGGCGTTTTAACGGGGAGGGAGCTCCGTCCTGCCCCCGGCGCCTGAGCGAACGGCCCCTCTGTCCGTCCCCAGGAAGTGATCCCCATGCACCTGGCGACCTCCCCCATCCTGTCGGACGGAGCCTGCCGCCTGGAGTGCCAGCTGCGGCGGAGCCCGGGGGAGCGGGCGCGGGGCCTGGAGGGGGGCGCGGCGGCCCCGGGCCCGCCCCCCGGCGAGTCGGCCTCGGGCGGCTCCCTGGTGAAGAAGCGGCGTAAGCGGCGGCGGAAGGCCCAGCTGGACAGCCTCAAGCGGGACGAGGCCTCCGACACGTCCGAGGACGAAGACATGTTCCCCATCGAGATGAGCTCCGACGAGGAGCGGGGCGCCGTGGACAGCGGCCGGTGGGTGTGGCCGCGGGGGGGGGCGCCCGGGCGGTGGCCGGTTTCTAACATCCCCTCCCCCTGCCCCGCCCGCCCGCCCACCCGGTGGACGCCTTTGAAAACGGACACGGCCCTGGTGGCGGGTCCGTCCCTTTAACATTTGATTGAATCTCTCTCTCTAACCAGAACCCTTAACAACGACATCCCTCCATTCCAAGACGACGTTCCCGAGGAGAGCCTGCCCCCCGTCCCCCCTTATTCTCAGTCATCCTCGTACCCCAGTTCCGATAGAGAGTGGGCGCCCCACGCCAGGTGAGCTGCCGTGTGCGTGCGTGTGTGCGCGCGTGTGTGCGTGTGCATGTGTGTGCGCGTGTGTGTGCATGTGTGGGTGTGTGTGCGTGTGTGTGTGTGTGTGCTCACTTGTCCTGTCCAGAGGCTGTGGAGCCAGTGAGGAGGCGTGCTCCGCAGAACAGGGACACACGAAGAGCGGAGTGAGTGAGGAGGGAGCAGAGGCAGGCGGAGCAGGAGGCTCAGGGGGGGGTCAGCCACATGTGCAGGCCCTGGGTCCGGGCTGAGGTGCAGATGGAGCCGGGGGAAGGGGAAAGACTCGTTAGGGGACGCCACGCCGATGGTCACGGAGGACACGGGGCAGCCTTCCTGTCTCCGAAGGGAGACGCACGCGGCGAGGCTGCTGCAGGGCGCCGCTCCCCCCCCCACCCCTGGGCTCCGTCCCTCGCCGAGCTCGGGGGGCTGTTTCCCTGAAGTGAGCGCGCACATCGGCTGGGCTTCCAGCGTGGGCGGCTTCCAGAGGGCGGGAGGGGCAGTCCCACATCACGCCACCGCATCACGCCATCGCAGCAGAGGGGTAGAGAGTTAGAAACATCGATGAGAGAGAAACATCGATCAGCTGCCTCTTGCACGCCCCCCACTGGGGATGTGCCTGCAACCAAGGCACATGCCCTTGACTGGAATCGAACCCGGGACCCTTGAGTCCGCAGGCCGACGCTCTATCCACTGAGCCACACCAGCCAGGGCTCCTGTTGGTTTCTCAGCGACGTTAACAGAGCCGCGCGGTGCGGTCCGGGTCCGGGAGGGAGGCTCACCTCCTCTTCCCGTGGGACCCCTGACGGCGGGCCTGGGACGGGACGGGTAGGAGGTTTGGGTTCACGTCTCTGACCTCTGACCTCTGACCTCTCTCTCTCCCTGTGTCCCCGGCATCCAGCAGCCTGCTCGAATGCAAACGGACGCTCCCTCACGTGGCCGTGGCGGCCGAGGGCCTGCTCTCCAGCTCCTGCCCCCCGCAGTCGTCCGTCCTGCACACCCCGGAAAGGTACGGGGCCGCCCCAGCCAGCGCTCGCTCCCGCTCCACGCCTGCTAACCAGCCGCTAGCTGACCAGTCCTCTGTTCACCGCTAACTGACCAGTCCTCTGTTCACCGCTAACTAGCTAGTCCTCTTTTCACCGCTAACTAACCAGTCCCCTGTTCACCGCTAACTGACCAGTCCTCTGTTCACCGCTACCCAGTCCCTCTGTTCCCCGCTAACCAGTCCCTCTGTTTACCGCTAACTAGCCAGTCCCTCTGTTCACCGTTAACTAACCAGTCCCTCTGTTTACTGTTAACCAGTCCCTCTGCTCACCGCTAACTACCCAGTCCCTCTGTTCACTGCTAACTAACCAGTCCCTCTGCTCACCGCTAACTAACCAGTCCTCTGTTCACCGCTAGCTAACCAGTCCTCTGTTCACTGTTAACTAACCACTCCCTCTGTTCACCATTAACTAACCAGTCGCTCTGCTCACCGCTAACCACTCCCTCTGTTCACCGCTAACTAACCAGTCCTCTGTTTACCACTAACCAGTCCCTCTGTTCACTGCTAACTACCCAGTCCCTCATTCACCGCTAACTACCCAGTCCCTCTGTTCACTGCTAACTAACCAGTCCTCTGCTCACCGCTAACTAACCAGTCCTTCTGCTCACCGCTAACTACCCAGTCCCTCTGTTCACCGCTAACTACCCAGTCCCTCTGTTCACTGCTAACTAACCAGTCCTCTGTTCACCGCTAACTGACCAGTCCTCTGTTCACCGCTACCCAGTCCCTCTGTTCACCGCTAACTACCCAGTCCCTCGTTCACCGCTAACTAATCAGTCCCTCTGCTCACCGCTAACTACCCAGTCCTCTGTTCACCGCTAACTGACCAGTCCTCTGTTCACCGCTAACTAACCAGTCCTCTGTTCACCACTAACTAACCAGTCCCTCTGTTCACCGCTAACTAACCAGTCCTCTGTTCACCACTAACTAACCAGTCCTCTGTTCACCGCTAACTAACCAGTCCTCTGTTCATCACTAACTAACCAGTCCTCTGCTCACTGCTAACTAACCAGTCCTCTGTTCACCGCTAACTAACCAGTCCTCTGTTCACTGCTAACTAACCAGTCCTCTGTTCACTGCTACCCAGTCCCTCTGTTAACCAGTCCCTCTGCTCACCACTAACTAACCAGGGTGCGCCTCCTGCCTGGACAGCGGCCTGTGGGCCCTGGTGGCCACTGACGGGACCTGCCCCGAAGCCATGTTCCTAGGGCAGTGATCCCCCGGCCCCGCCCTCCAAGTGCTGGGGGCCTTGACCCTGTCCTCAGGGCACCGACCCCTTTTCCCTGAAACTGTCACACGAGGAGCGGCCGCAGCCCTCTGGTAGGAAGGAAGCCAGCTCACCTATCTTTGGGGTCGGATCGGCCAAAAGGGGAGCGTTCTCCCGGCCGAGCTGCAGGATGTTAGCGGTTTGAGAGCCGGGAGGCGAGCGGGGCTGAGGACCCCCGTCCTAAGGGCGTGCGCGTGGCGCCCTCCGGGGCGGCGGCCCCGGGGCTCAGGAAGGCTCCTCCTGCGCCCATCGCTCATCCTGGGTTCGCCTCCCAGTCCCTCCGGCTCCCGGCCCTCCACACCCAAGAGCGACTCCGAGCTGGTCAGCAAGTCGGCCGACAGGGCGGCGCAGAAGAGCAACCTGGAGATGCTGTGGCTGTGGGGGGAGCTGCCCCAGGCCGCCAAGGTGAGTGCCCCCTGCTTCCCGCTCCTGCCCCCCACTTCCCGCTCCTGCCCCCCTCATCCCCGCCCCTCACACTGGACAAAGGCCAGGAAACCTTTCTCGGGCCGGTGTGTGCTAAGAACCCGGAGGTACTGTGTTCCAGGCTGTGTGTTTTGCACAGAGCGTGTGAGGGCCCCGGGACGCCGCCGCGGCCTCTCGAACCCCCAGTGAATGTCTGTGACCCGCAGGGACGGTGGTGCGTGTGCGCACAGACCGGCCTTCCTGCTGAGGCTCCGGAGGCGCCGTGCGGCAGCGGCCGGCGGGCTGGCGCAGTCCAGGCCCTCGGCCCTCGGCCCCGGGGGTTATATTTAGCTGTCGTCGCGGGGAGTGCTGACTTCGCTGCCTCAGCCTGCTGACCCAGGCCCCCCTCCCCCTCGCACAAGCCGAGTCTCTGGTTGCTGGGGAGACGCTGGCAGTGCAGACCCATCGCTCTGGCTTCTGGGAAGCAGGCCCAGGCCCAGGCCCCAGGGCACCGGGAACCTCTGTGCCGGGAGCCGCGCTCAGAGGCAGGGCCGAACGCCCGGCCCTCCCCCTTCTGGTGCACAGATCGCCGTGGGGGGCGGGGGGTGTTCGGATGAACCTTTCCGTGACTGGAAACGCCTTGCAGCCAGCCGGCAGACTGTCACTCGTTCACTCACGTTTGGGGGTCACACACATACACACACACACACTCTCTCTCTCTCTCTCTCACACACACACACACACACACACACACACACACACGGAAATGCCCCGATGGTAAGTGCTGGGGTCCATGCGTTTCCCGGTGAGCGAGGCCATGTGACTCCCACCCAGAGCCGTGGCCACACTGCCCGTTCTGGGCGTCTGGGCTGCTGCCCCCTGCTGGCCATCACCAGTCTCCCTCTCTGCTCGGCAGTGTTTATTTTTATTTTATTTTTTAAAAATTAATTTCTTTATTGATTAAGGTATCACATATTTGTCCTCAACCTTCCATTCCGATCCCCCCACCACCACTCATGCCCCCACCCCCCCATCGTCCTTGACCACTGGTGAGGCTCCTGTGTGTGCACACAGTCCTTTGGCTGATCTCTCCCTGTTACCCCCCACCCCCTGAGGCCCACAGTCTGACCCCTGGCTCCTTGTCTCCGGGGCTGCTCTTGTCCATCCGTCCGTGTTGTTCACCATCTCCCCCAGATGAGTGAGGTCATGGGATACTGGAAATACACGTATAAGAATCAAAGATGAGACAAGCCATAGTGGTTATGTGAGGGGCAGATGCATCGGTCTGCAGTGAGCTTCCTTCTGGGCAGCTGGCGTGTAAACTACGGCTCCTCTGCGCGGGGACGGCTGTGCTGGTCTCCGGGCCCGCGGCAGGCGCGGGGCCCGCCGGTGACCCCGAGCCGGGGCCCGCGGGCGGGACAGGGGCGGTCCTCAGCTGGCCGCCGCCCGTGGCTCTGCTGGCCTGCCTTTCCCGCCTGTGCCCTGACCCTCCCGCCCCGCCCGCTCCCCAGGCGCCCGCACACAAGATGAAGGACTCGAGCCCGCTGAGCAGCAGGAAGTTCTCGGAGAAGGTGCACTTCCAGGCCATCCACAGCGAGCCCCCCGAAGCCTTCCGGGAGCCCCCCCTGGAGCAGAGCCCGCCCCCGGCCGAGATGCAGTTGGTGAACGAGGAGGAGGAGGACGCGGAGGCCCTGGGAGCCGCCGGCCCGCCCCTGCCGGCCCCCGAGGAGCCCCGCGCCCTCTCCGCCATGGCCGCCGCGGCGGGCGGCAAGATGGACTCGCCGTCGAGGAAGAAAGGTGCGGGCGGGCGAGCCGGCGGCCCCCTTCTGTGCCCCTCCGGGCCCCCAGAGCTCAGGCTCGGACCCGTGACGCCCGGCCTGTCCACTCCCTGCCCTTTGGCCGAATGTCTTAGGACCAGTGGTCTGCGGACTGCGGCTCGCGAGCCACAGGCGGCTCTTTGGTCCCTTGGGTGTGGCTCTTCACAGAACACCACGGCCTGGGCGCGTCCGTTTGGAAGAAGTGGTGTTAGAAGTTTAAGTTTAGGTTTAAAAAACTGGGCTCTCCAAAGAAATTCCAGCCGTCATCCCGTGGGTATTTGGCTCTGAGGGCTGATGAGTTTGCCGACCGCTGTGTTAGGAGACCTTAGTTGTGGACAGCGAGGCGTGACGAGGGTTCTGGGGGCCATGCGGCGAACCCTCATTTCACAGCCCAGGCCCTTCTGCGCTCCTCTATGCACCGGGCTTCAGTGCGTTCCCTGGAGGTCGGAGGTCAGAGGTCGGGGGTCAGAGGTCGGGGTCCCGGGCGTGGCTCTGACCTGCTCCGTGGCTTCTTGGCTCGCAGACAAACGAAGCCGGCACCTCGGGGCGGACGGCGTCTACCTGGACGACCTCGCCGACATGGATCCCGAGGTGGCCGCCCTGTACTTCCCCAAAAAGTGAGCCCCTTTTCGCCCCCCGTGCCGGGATCGGGATCGGGATCGGGGTGGGTTCACGTCTTCCATTCGATCAGAGGGAGGAAGGGTGCCAGCACCCAGCGGGCCCTCTGTGGGCACGGCGGGCGGGCACCTCCAGGCGCTGGCCGTCCGCCGTCGGAGCTGGGAGACGCCGTGGGTCTCCCCGTGATGGGGAGGGCGTGCTGGTCAGTGACCCCGGCCCGGTGCAGGGGCAGAGGCAGCAGCTGCGGGGCCCTCTCTCCCCGGGGGGGGGGGGGGGGGGTCTGTGGCCCGTCTGCAGTTCTCCTGGGATTCGCAGGGAGGGCCAGGCCCAGAGCTGGGCTCAGGAGTGTGCTCGATCCCCTGTCTCTCTCTGTGTGTGTGAGTGTGAGTGTGTGTGTGAGTGTGGGTGTGGGGGGGGGGGAGGAGGCGGGGGGGGGGGGGAGGCTGCAGGAGAGGCGGGAGGCAGAAGCGGGTGGTGCTCTCTGCTCGGAACGCCTTCAGCTGGCCTTGGCTGACCGTGGTGTTCTAATGGAAAGTCCGTCCCACTCTGGGATGGAGCGGTTTGTACCAGGGTGTGTGTGTGTGTGTGTGTGTGTGTGTGTGTGAGTGATTTGTACCAGGGTGTGTGTGTGTGTGTGTGTGTGTGTGAGAGAGAGAGAGAGAGAGAGAGAGAGAGAGAGAGAGAGAGAGAGGCCCCAGGCCGGGGAAATCCTCAGAGCGCCTTCCCTCTTCCTCCTCCCAGCGGGGACCCGGTGGGGCTCCCCAAACATGCCGACAGCGGAGCCCGGTCAGCCAACCAGTCCCCGCAGTCCGTGGGCAGCTCCGGCGCCGACAGCGGCGTGGAGAGCACCTCCGACGGCCTGAGGGACCTGCCCTCCATCGCCATCTCCCTCTGCGGCGGCCTCAGCGACAACAGGGAGATCACCAAAGGTACCGCCTGCCTGCCTGCCGGCGCCGGAGCCGGTCTCCGGGCCGAGGGCGCCCCCTGGTGGCAGCTGCTCAGAACGCCCGCGGCCTGGCTCCCACCTCCCTCCCAGTCCCGCCCACGGGACCCACGGTGCTCACCACCCACGTGCTGCTGGCTCGCCGTGGCGACCTCGGCTCGCCCGTGGCGACCTTGGGTGGCCCTTGGTGACCTTGGGTTCTGGTGTTCACCGCAGCAGCCAGGCCACCAGGGGCGCTCTGCCATGTGTGTTTGCCCCGTGCCAGCCCTGCGAGGCCTAGGGCTGCAGCCCCGTGGGGGTGGCAGTGTTAGGGGACACCGGGCAGTGGGGGTGGGGGCGGAGACGCCGTGGGTGAGGAGGGGCCCAGGGTGGCGTGTGGGTGAGTGGATTCATGGCGCCCACCAGGTCCATAAAGCGAGGTCCCAGTGCCTGGAGCGACGTGGTGAGGCCGCCATCACCCCGACGTTCCCCTCTGGTCCACCTCCCAGCGATGGGCTGAGGTCGCCTCCTGACCTGACCGGGGTCCCCGCCGGCTCTGAGCGCGGGGGCTGGGCCAGCTGCCCTTCCCGGGGTGACCTGGTCAGCACCCGCCGCTGGCGTGGAGCGAGCCCTCCTGTGAGGCAGGAGCCGTGCCCGCCGCTGCCCCTCCCCCTCCTCAGCCCCACGGCCACGAGGGAGCTGAGGCTGGCCCTGCGCCCCAGGGGCAGGCTGCATTCCCACCCCGTCCCCCACCTCCGCCCTGCCAGTGCGGGAGCCCCCGGAGGGCACGTTCCCCCACCTCCTCCTCCACCGGCTCCCTGGGCTCTGCACAGATGCTGCCCCCGGCAAAACGACGGTCCTGACCTTCCCAGGCGCACGCAAGGCCTTCCCGCGCTGGGGCACACACAGGGGTGCACACGGGGCACTCAGGGGTGTACACAGGGGCACTCACAGGGACACACAGGGGCGCACACAGGGATGCACATGGGGCACTCAGGGGCACACAGAGGGACACACACAGGCACACACAGGCACACTCAGAGGCACACACGGGGGCACACAGGGGAGCACCCGGGCTCACACGGGTGCACACAGGGGCACACAGAGGGACACACACACGGGCACACAGAGGGGCACACACAGGAACTCATAGGCACACACGGGGGCACATAGGAGCACACACGGGCACACAGGATGTGGTAAACTCTCAGGAAGCTGCTGAGAGCGCGGGCCAGCGAGGAGGCCCGCTCTCTGAACCAGGTTTTCCTCCTCTTCCCCCCCACCTCCCCCCCCACGATTGCTCCCAGACGCGTTTTTGGAACAAGCCGTGTCGTACCAGCAGTTTGTGGACAACCCCGCCCTCATCGACGACCCCAACCTGGTGGTGAAGATCGGGAACAAGTACGTGCCCCGCGGCTCCTCGGAGCGGCGGTGCCAGCTCGGTGTCAGCCTTCCGGCGGGGAGCCGCAGACGCTGTCCTCACGGCCGCCCGGCGGTGTGACTGTCAGCCCCCGGGGACCGATGGAGTGTGGGGGGGAGCCGATGCCACCGGCACCGGGTGTTATGTGGGGCGTACGGTCCCGGGCCGGCGGACGACACGGAGCGGGCAGCGTGTCCCCCCTCAAGAGCCGGTCTGAGTGGGGGGCAGGGTTTTGTAGGTGCCGGCGCACTCCCTAGAGGAAGGCGGGGACCCTGGGTGCTGGTGTGCTGGGCTGGGGCCCTGGGTGCCTTCCCCGGAAGCCTGCTGCCTGGACGGCTGCTCGCCCCGCAGTGGGGCCGCTGCCGGGGGGCGTGCGGGGGCCGGGGTGCGGACAGCAGCGTGGGCTCTTCACGGACCCCGCTGGAGTTCCAGAACTTTCCATGGCCACGCCTCGTGACATTGGCTTTTCAGTCTGGCCTGGGGTCTTTTCAAAGTTTTATTTTTTATTGATTTCAGAGTGGAAGGGAGAGAGAGATGGAAACGTGAGCGAAGGGAGGGAATCATGGGTCGGCTGCCTCCTGCACGCCCCGCGCTGGGGGTGGAGCCCGCAACCTGCAGGTCCCCGACCGGGAATCTGTGTGTGGGCTCCTGGGTCAGAGGTGCGGGCTCAGCCCCTGAGCGTGCATGCGCGTGCGTGCGCGTGTGAGTGTGTGTGTGTGTGTGAGTGTGTGTGTGAGTGTATGTGAGTGTGTGTGTGTGAGAATGTGAGTGTGTGTGTGTGTGTGTGTGAGTGTGTGTGTGAGTGTGTGTGTGTGTGAGTGTGTGAGTGTGTGTGTGTGTCAGTGTGAGAGAGTGTGAGTGTGTGTGTGTGTGTGAGTGTGTGAGTGTGTGTGAGTGTGTGTGTGTGTGTGTGTGTGAGTGTGTGTGTGTGTGTGAGTGTGTGAGTGTGTGTGTCAGTGTGAGAGAGTGTGAGTGTGTGTGTGTGAGTGTGTGTGTGTGAGTGTGAGTGTGTGTGTGAGTGTGTGTGAGTGTGTGTGTGTGTGTGAGTGTGTGTGTGTGAGTGTGAGTGTGTGTGTGTGTGAGTGTGTGTGTGTGTGTGTGAGTGTGTGTGTGTGTGAGTGTGTGTGTGTGTGTGAGTGTGTGTGTGTGTGTGTGAGTGTGTGTGTGTGTGTGTGAGTGTGTGTGTGTGAGTGTGTGTGTGTGAGTGTGTGTGTGTGTGTGTGTGTGAGTGTGTGTGTGAGTGTGAGTGTGTGTGAGTGTGTGAGACTGTGTTTGGTCGTGTGACGCGGTTTCGCTGTTCCCTGCAGGTATTACAACTGGAGCACGGCGGCCCCGCTGCTGCTGGCCATGCAGGCTTTCCAGAAGCCGCTGCCCAAGGTGAGCCGAGCGGAGGAGACAGGGCGCCGGGACGATGGGGCTGCAGTTCAGATTTTGGGTGGAAAGCCACAAAGTAGTTACGTTCCCGAGCACCAGGGCCGGGGTCCGGGTCTGCTTCTCTGGCCCCCAAAGGCCACGGCTCCCCTTGCTCCCCGTGTCCTGGCAGGTGCTGTGTCTGCTTTGGGGTCAGAGAACCCGCTGCCGGGGCTCCCCACGTCTCCTCTGACCTTGGGGAGAGTATGGTCGATCGATCCTTCCTTGTGTGTGAGTGTGAGTGTGTGTGTGTGTGTATGTGAGTGTGTGTGTGTGAGGTGTGTGTGTGTGTGTGTGTGTGTGTGTGAGTGCATGTGAGTGCATGTGAGTGGTGTGTGTGTGTACGAGTGTGTGTGTGTGCGTGTGTGTGCAAGGGTGAGAGTATGTGACAGTGTGTGAGTGTGTGTATGTATGAGGGTGTTTTGAGTCTATGCTCGCTCCGTGAGTGTGTGTGTGTGTGTGTGTGTGTTTGAGAGTGTTCATGTGTGTGTCTGATAAGTCTATGCTCGCTCCTTCCTCTGTGTGTGTGTGTGTGTGTGTGTGTGAGAGGGAGAGTGTGTTTTGGGATTTGGGATTTGGGGACTGGGACCTCACCTCTGGGGGACTCTGTCCGTGAGCGTCCTTCGTGGCTGGCGGAGGGGGGCTTTCTGGGTGGTTCTGTTTGTCTTGCCGGGTTAGAGAGGGGTAGAGAGTTAGAAACATCGATGAGAGAGAAACGTCGACCAGCTGCCTCCTGCACACCTCCCACCGGGGATGTGCCCGCAACCAAGGTGCATGCCCTTGACCGGAATCGATCCCGGGACCTTTGAGTCTGCAGGCCGACGCTCCGGTTTCGGCGAAAAATCGCTGTAGTTTTAAATACACTTCACTATTGAGTGAGGCTCGGGTCTTCTTCCCACTCTTCCGAGGGTGGTCTTGGCCGTGTCTGCGTGTGTTCCGGTGGGTGGACGTGGGGGTCGCCTGCCTGGGCCTGGCCGCGGTCCTGTGAGGGGTCTGCACGGGGCCTGGCCTTGTCGGGCGAATTGGGGGGGAGGCCCCCCACCTGCCACGGGCGGGCCTGGGGGAGGAGGGGCGTGCGGTGTGCAGGCTGTGGGTTTCCGTGGGTTCAGGGTTCCCCTGGGGCTGGGGGTGGGGTTAAATGACGAGAAGAGGCGCACTCCCGGCCAGACCGCCTCCCCGCGCCCCTGCAGCTGAGCGACCAGCTCTCCCTGTCCTCACCGTCCTCACTGGCTGAGGTCGGCTCCCGGGAGCCGCCCGGTACCCCAAGGAAAGGAAAGCGGGCAGCATTGACCTTGGGGCTGGAGTTGGCCCCGGGGGGATACTTTGCTCTTTGGAAGGGCTTAGAAAACCATTAGTCACCATCGACTCTCCTCCCCATCGAGCCGCCACGTCTTTAGGGGAAGCGCAGGGTTTTATTTTTTCACACTGGAGATTATGTCCCCCGGTCAGAAGTCACCCTTACTACAGCCGCCCCGTGCCTTCTGCCCCAGCGGTTACTGTGCCCCTAACCACTTCCCCCTTTTTTATGTTATGAGGACCCCATAACCAGGGACCCGCCTGCCGTCTGACCGGCCACTAATGACTCCGTTGCTTTCTTTCCTCCCTGTTGCTCTGTCCCATCTTCCTGCCGTTTGCTCCTTCCTTTGGCACCCTCTTAAGTCTTCCTGCTTAAGCTACCTCCACGCGCTTTTGGACACCATTAGGTTTTGCTTCTCGAAAATTTTCAGTTCGCACGTGGTACGCTGCGTGTCCCCCCCCCCCCCCATCTGTCTGTCTGTCCGTCCGCCCGTCCGTCCGCCCCTTCCTCTGCTTGACGTGCGTCTTTCGGTTGGACTGCGCTGGGCTGGCCTCCCTTTTGGTTCCGTCATTTATGTTGCCGTCCATTTGAAACAGGCCACGGTGGAGGCCATCGTGCGGGATAAGATGCCCAGGAAGGGAGGCCGGTGGTGGTTCTCGTGGCGGGGAAGGAACAGCACCATCAAGGAGGTAAGCACGGGAGTTTCTCAGGGTCTTCCTCCACCAGCACCGGCGGGAGCCGCCACGCCCAGTGTCCAGGAGCCCGCTGCCCCACCCCCACCCGGGGCGGGAGGGCACCACGGAGCTGGGGGAGCGGGGGGAGCTGGGGGAGCTGGGGGAGAAGGCTGGGGGGGGGGGAGCAGAGAGCTGGGCTCACTCCTTGCGCTGCTGCCTCTTAGCTCGGAGACCCTGGTCCAAGAGTCACACTTTGAAAAAAATATTTTAATTGATTTCAGAGAAGGAGGGGGAGGGAGAGGGAGATAAAAACATCAGCAATGAGAGAGGATCGTGGACGGGCTGCCTCCTGCACGCCCCCCTCCCCGGGGATCGAGCCCACAGCCGGGGCCTGTGCCCTGCCTGCCCGGGATTTGAACCACGACCGCCTGGTTCCTAGGTCCACGCTCAACCCCTGAGCCACGCGGGTGGGGCCGGTTCAGTCCCTCTTCATCTGTAAAGGAAGGGATTCAACCTGATAGGAACCTTTTTTCTCCTCCGAGTGAGGGTGGTGGACCAATGGGCATCAACCTGCACCTCAGGGGCCAGTCTGGGTCCCCACGTCTGGCTGTCCAGCGCTGTGAACACCTGTCACTGTCTTCAGACCTTTGTCTGCCTCCCCCCTGCTCTCCCATCATTCTCTCTGCTCCCACGCCACTCACCTAGACCCTCAGAATTCCGGGGTGATCGGCCCATCAGGAGAATCAGGGGAGCTCTTTCTTTCTTTCTTTCTTTCTTTCTTTCTTTCTTTCTTTCTCTTTCTTTCTTCTTTCTTTCTTTCTTTCTTTCTTTCTTTATTTCTTTCTTTCTCTCTTTCTTCTCTCTCTCTCTCTCTCTCTCTCTCTCCTTCCTTCCTTCCTTCCTTCCGTCTGTCTTTCTTACAAAATATATTTTATTGAGTTCAGAGAGAAAGGGAGAGGGGGAGAGAGAGAGATAGAAACATCAATGATGAGAGAGAATCATTGATCGGCTGCCCCCTGCACGCCCCCTGCTGGGGATCGAGCCCACAACCCGGGCCTGTGTCCTTGACCGGAATCCAACCTGGAACTCCTAAGTCGGCAGGCTGACGTTCAGTCTATTGAGCCACACCAGCTAGGGCCAGAGGAGCACTGTCTGTGGAAAGTGGGCAGCATTGAGAGAGCGCGGCTGTGTCCACTTTTCCCCAAGAGGACACGGCGTGAGGACACTCCAGGCGCCTCTGCCAGCAGCGGGGGACGCTGGGAGCCCCGGGGTGCAGGCAGCCCCGGGGCGCCTCCGCACAGAGCTGCTCGGAGCGCGGAGTGTGGCCCGGGGCGCACACACAGGGAGACCCTCGTCTCTGCCTCATGTCACCGTGTCCCCCACACACAGGGCTCGCGGGGCCCGGCCTGGGCCCGGCTTAGGGGGTGCCCTCGGGGCCCCCAGCTCGTTCCGGTGCTTCTCTCTGGTGCGCCCTGACCTCCTTTCTTCCCCAGGAAAGTAAGCCGGAGCAGGGCCTGGCTGGCGAGAGCCGCAGCACCGGGGAGCAGCCGCCGCTCAGCATGGCCGCCAGGTACTGTGCGGGCGGCGTGGGTGGTGGCGGCGTGGGGTGGTGGCGTGGGTGGTGGCGCCTCTCCGGTCCAGGGTCAGGGCACAGGCCGGGCGGGTGCCGCCGGCACAGCGCTCACCGCACCGCGGCCTCGGGCCAGGCGGCCCGGTGGGGCCCGGGGTCCAGCGGCCGGTCCCGTCCTCCGGTGCGGGACGCGGGGCAGTGTGCCGGTCTCCCAGGGCCAGACGAGACGGCCGCTCCCTCGGGCCCGATTCCCGGACCCGGCGGCAGGCTGACGCGTGGGATGGAGCCAGCACGCCTGGGTCCCTTCGCCTGCTGCGTTTCCAAGTTCCCGGCGGGAAACAGGACCCCGGTGGGCGGCTAGCAGGCCCGCTGTGGCTTTGCTCTCTGTGGCCCGATGGCACGTGTGTGAAGGCCCCACGCTTTATGTGAGCCGCTTAAAGAGGAGGCACCCGCTCCGCCCGCACCCAGCCCGCCCGGCGCCCGGGGGGCGGGCCTTGTTGGCGGGCTCGGTGCAGACCCGGCCGGCGCCTCGCTCCCGGGACGGCCGCTCGGGGACCCCGGGAGGGGCGAGTCCTCCGTCCTCTCTGGCACCCCTGGGGTCCCAGAGCCCCCAAGTCCTGGAAGCTGTGGGTGTGGAGCGGCAGAGCCAGGGAGTGGTCAGGTGACGTGTGGAAGTTCAGGCTCCAGGCCCCTGTCCCGCGGCCCCCGTGGGGCGGGGTGGGGTGGAGTGTGTGTGGGGGGAACGTGGTCCGACCCTGCCTCTCGGGGAGAGGGCCTCCTGGCTGCTCGTGGAGCCGTGGTAGGCGGTGACCGGACGTGGCTGGGGAGCAGCCCCGTGAGTGCGAGAGCGTGTGGGGGGGTCAGTGGCCTCTGTGGGGGGTCAGTGGCCTCTGTGGGGGGTCAGTGGCCTCTGTGGGGGTCAGTGGCCTCTGTGGGGGTCAGTGGGCTCTGTGGGGGGCCAGTGGGCTCTGTGGGGGTCAGTGGCCTCTGTGGGGGTCAGTGGCCTCTGTGGGGGGGTCAGTGGCCTCTGTGGGGGGTCAGTGGGCTCTGTGGGGGTCAGTGGCCTCTGTGGGGGGCCAGTGGCCTCTGTGGGGGTCAGTGGCCTCTGTGGGGGGGTCAGTGGCCTCTGTGGGGGGTCAGTGGGCTCTGTGGGGGTCAGGGGCCTCTGTGGGGGTCAGGGGCCTCTGTGGGGGGGTCAGGGGCCTCTGTGGGGGTCAGTGCACGCAGGGCCTCTGGTGAGTGGCCACAGGAGGCGGCACTCGGGGAGCCCCGGGCCGCCATGGGTTCCGGCCGAGAGCGGTTTGAGGGCCACCCGGTGCGTGTCCTCATGGCGACATGGCTGTTCTAGGATGAAGCAGGAGTCTTCCTCCAGCGACGAGGAGCACGCAGCCGCCAGGCCGTCCAGCGCCCCCCTGATGCCCCTCCTGTCCAACGTCGGCTACAAGAAGACCCTGCGGCTCACGTCCGACCAGCTGGTGAGCGGCTGGGCCCGCCCTGGCCTGTGCGTGGGCGTGGACGTGGGTGTGGTCTGTGTGGGTGTGGCCTGAGTGGGCATGGCCTGTACGTGGGCCTGGTCCAGCCGGGGGCCAGATCCGGCCCGTTCGGCTGTTCTGTCCGGCCCGCGGAGCCGAAAGAGCGGAGGGCTCTCTTGCTCTCCCCTCCGCTCCTTCACCAGCAGCCCAAGAGGAGAGTGCCAGCATGGTCAGGCTGCTTTTGTTCCGGCCCTCCGGTCCAGTGTAAGAACCCATGGTGGCCCTCGAGTCAAAAAGTTTGCCCACCCCTGGTCTAGAAGGTCATCCAGAAGGACATCGGGTCTAATTAGCATGTTACACTTTTCTTATTATAGAGATGCATGGCCCATGGAGACAGTAGTGCGGGGAGGCTGGGAGGGGGCCGGAGGGGGGAGGAGGGGGTCAGTGGGGGGAAAAAGAGGGACATCAGTAACACTCTCAGCAACAAAGGTAATAAAAATGTTCACCTCTTTTTCTACTTTTTAAAAAATATATTTTATTGATTTTTCAGAGAGGAAGGGAGAGGGATAGAGAGTTAGAAACATTGATGAGAGAGAAACATTGATCAGCTGCTTCCTCCACAACCCCTACTGGGGATGTGCCCGCAACCAAGATACATGCCCTTGACCGGAATCGAACCCGGGACCTTTCAGTCCGCAGGCCAAAGCTCTATCCACTGAGCCATGCGGTTTGGCCATTCACCACTTTTCCAAACCCCCCCCCCCCAAAAAAAAAAAAACTCCTAGCCTGTTCCTGGGGAACAAGCCCCCGTCCCCGCCCCCTCTCCCCCCGCCAGCCCTGGCCTGGCCCGCCCTCAGAGGACGCGCCGCCGTGTCTTTCAGAAAAGCCTGAGGCTGAAGAGCGGCCCCAACGACGTGGTGTTCAGCGTCACCACGCAGTACCAGGGCACGTGCCGCTGCGAGGGCACCATCTACCTGTGGAACTGGGACGACAAGGTCGTCATCTCCGACATCGACGGCACCATCACCAGGTGGGCCACCCGCCCTCCCTGCCGGCCCTCCCAGCGCCAGCCCCTCCGCCCGCCTCCCGCCTCCTCCCGGGCCTCGGGCCGCCCCGCCCGCCGCCCGCCTGCACCCAGCAGCCCCGAGGGCTCGCCCGCTGTGCCCCCGGGTGGGCGCCTCCCTGTGCTCCCGTGGACGTGGCCTTGGCCGCAGAGCCTCCTCGTGGCCTCGCCACGCCGATGGCAGTCCAGGACCCGGTCCTCGCTCTGGCCGACGGGCGGGCCTGCCCGCATTAGCCTGGCCGTCCAGGAGCGTGGCCTGTTCTCCCTTTTGTGATGCCCTCTCTCTGTTTTTTAAAAAAATATATATTTTATTGATTTTTTACAGAGAGGGAGAGGGATAGAGAGTTAGAAACATCGATGAGAGAGAATCATCGATCAGCTGCCTCCTGCACACCCCCCACTGGGGATGTGCCCGCAACCAAGGTACATGCCCTTGACCGGAATCGAACCTGGGACCTTTCAGTCCGCAGACCGACGCTCTCCCCACTGAGCCACACCGGCCGGGCCCCTCAGTGTTACTTTTCCCGTCTCTCTCCTTGCGCAGGTCAGACACTCTGGGCCACATTCTGCCCACCTTGGGGAAGGACTGGACGCACCAGGGCATCGCGAAGCTGTACCACAAAGTGAGCCAGTGAGTACCGAGCGCCCCCCGCCGCCCCCCGCTGCCCCCCGCTGCCCCCCCCCGGCTCCCGCCCTCCGCTGCCCCCCGCCCCCCGCCCCCCGGCTCCCGCACACCGAGCCCGGGCGCCGACGGCGGGCGCTGACCGCACGCCCCGCCTCCTCCAGGAACGGGTACAAGTTCCTCTACTGCTCGGCGCGGGCCATCGGCATGGCGGACATGACGAGGGGCTACCTGCACTGGGTCAACGAGAGGGGCACCGTGCTGCCGCAGGGGCCGCTGCTGCTGAGCCCCAGCAGCCTCTTCTCCGCCCTGCACAGGTGGGCCCCCCGCCCCCCTCCTCCCCACCCCGTCCCCCACCCCGTCCCCCCCTGCTCCCCACCCCCTGCCCCCCGCCCCCTGCTGCTGAGCCCCAGCAGCCTCTTCTCCGCCCTGCACAGGTGGGCCGTCCCCCTGCTCCCCCCCAGCCCCCTGCTGTCCCCCCCTCCTGCCCCCCGCTCCCCTGCTGCTGAGCCCCAGCAGCCTCTTCTCCGCCCTGCACAGGTGGGCCCCCCGCCCCCTGACCCCCCCCCGTCCCCCGCCCCCTGACCCCCCCCCGTCCCCCGCCCCGTGCCCCCCCTGCTCCCCGCTCCCCACCCCCCGCTCCCCTGCTGCTGAGCCCCAGCAGCCTCTTCTCCGCCCTGCACAGGTGGGCCGTCCCCCTGCCCCCCGCCCCCCTGCTCCCCCCTCCCCTGCCCTCCCTGTACCCCCCCTCCCCGCATCCCTCCTCCCTCCCCACCCCCCGCCTCCTGCTGCTGAGCCCCAGCAGCCTCTTCTCCGCCCTGCACAGGTGGGCTGCCCCCCCTGCCCCCCGCCCCCCTGCTCCCCCCAGCCCCCTGCTGTCCCCCCCCCACCCCGCTCCCGCCCCCCACTCCCCTCCCCGCCCCCACCTCCTGCTGCTGAGCCCCAGCAGCCTCTTCTCCGCCCTGCACAGGTGGGCCCCCCGCCCCCTGGCCCCCCACCCCGCTCCCCCCCTGTCCCTCCCTCCCACCCCCCGCCCCGCCCCCCGCCTCCTGCTGCTGAGCCCCAGCAGCCTCTTCTCCGCCCTGCACAGGTGGGCCCCCCGCCCCCTGGCCCCCCCCATGCTCCCCCCCTGTCCCCCGCCCCCCCTCCCCGCCCCCCACCTCCTGCTGCTGAGCCCCAGCAGCCTCTTCTCCGCCCTGCACAGGTGGGCCGCCCCCCCCGCCCGTCCCCTACCCCCACCCCCCGGCCCCCGCCAGGCCTGCCTTCCCCCTCCTTTCCCCCCCTCCCGGAGGACTGGCAGGAACAGCCTCCTAACGCCCCTCCCAGCCATCTGCAGCCCCATCGAGGGCACCGAAAGTCACCCCAAAACGCAGGGGGCCTGCCCGCTCCCTTCACCGTCCCCGGGGCTCTCCGACGGCGGACGGGCCCATTCGATTCCTGGGCTCTGGGTCGCATGATGGTCCGTGACAGTCCGTGACGGTCCGTGACCTGCGGCCTCCTCGCCCGTGTCTCCACGTGGCAGAGGGATGCTCGCCCCTGTTGTGGGGGGCCGCCCCTCCCGCTCCCCCCCTTTCCCTCCCCACGCCGTCCCGTGGGGGTGACAGCCGGCGCTGCTGCAGCGGATCTGCTCACGCGGACGCGCGGGGGCCGTGTGCCGTCCCCACAGGGAGGTGATTGAAAAGAAGCCGGAGAAGTTTAAGGTGCAGTGCCTGACGGACATCAAGAACCTGTTCTTCCCGAACACTGAGCCCTTCTACGCTGCCTTTGGGAACCGGGCGGCGGTGAGTGGCGGGGGGGGGGTGGGGGGTGGGCTCTGGGGGTCCTGCCCTCTGACCGCAGGCACGGGGGGGGGGCGCTGCCGGACTGTGGGGTTCTCACCCTGTGGGTCGCCTAAGACCATGAAAAACACAGATATTTACATTATTACATTGTGATTCAAACAGCAAAAAAATTAGTTTTAAAGTAGCAACGAAAATAACTTTATGGCTGGGGGGTCACCACAGCATGAGGAGCCGGATTAAAGGGTCGCAGCATTAGGAAGGTTGAGGACCACTTCTCTAGAGCAGCATTTCCCAAACTTTTGACATGTGTGTACCCCTTCTATAATTTTCGTAACGCTGAGTACCTCTCATCAAAAAAAAAAGGATGTATTTTAATAACAATCAAAATGTATTTTTTTTCTTTTTTTGGAACATACACAAAATAATAATAAATGAAAAATAAAATTATTCATAATAAAATACAAATAAAAGTTATTATAAATAACATTTTATTTATAAATAACATTTATGTGGATCAATGAGAAGGATGACATTGACTTGACTTGTGAGAACGTAGAATCAGGTGCAGCTAAGCACAGTGCAGTGCATGTCCCCACCGAACTCCGGTGCAACGCGTACCCCCACCAAACCCTTCCCGTACATACGCGAACCACACTTTGGGAAACACTGCTCTAGAGAGTTGAGTCGGGCAGTGACTTCCCAGTAAGAAAGTCCTCCTACTCGTGGAGAAAACGGGTCGGAATGTCAGGGGGCAGGGGGCTCACTGGCGGTCCACTCTCACTCCCTTCCTGCGCAGACCCGCCCGCCCGGCGGGGAGAGCTGGTGTCCCGTTCACACCCTCCTCCGGCACGGGCAGGGCCGGCGGGTTGTGCTGGCCCACGAGGCGGCGCGGCGTCCCACCGGTGTCTTCCTCACGCGCTCCTTCCCCGCCCTCCCCGCAGGACGTGTACTCGTACAAGCAGGTGGGAGTGTCCCTGAACCGCATTTTCACCGTCAACCCCAAGGGCGAGCTGGTGCAGGAGCACGCCAGGACCAACATCTCCTCGTGAGTGCCTGCGCCCGCGGCCGGGTGGCCGGGTGGCCGGGGTGGCCGGGGTGGCCGGGGTGGCCGAGGCTGTGGCCGGGGTGGCCGAGGAGAGGCCTCTCACCGCCGCGGTGTTCCCGAGGGTCCCTCCGCTGCCTGCGCTTTAGTCTTCAGTCCCTAGAGGATCACCTGTGTTCACTCCTCATGTGTTTGCGTTCTGCGAGGCGGCCTGGATTAAACCAGGTCTCGCGGGTGGAGCACTGACACCGGCGGCCCCTCGGCTCCGGAGTGGAGCCGAATGAGTTTGAAAGCGGGTGGTTTGACTGGCCACGTCGGGTCGGATTAAAAGGACAGCCACACGGGCTGTCACGTGACGCTGTGTTTAAGGAGGCAGCGCGTCCCGGTCTCACAGAGTCACGGCCGTGTGGTCGCCCAGGTTCCCCCGGGGGCCGTGGTCACGCCGGTTCCCGGAGGCGGAGGACCAGGCAGCCCGGGGGCCTGGACAGCGCGTTCCGAGGCGGGACCCCTGCTGGCAAGCTGCTCCCCGTGGGCACAGCCGCCTCCCCGGGCCACGGAACTCAGAGTCGGGCTCGGGCCGGGAGCCGTTGGAAGCACAGGTTTCCGTCCCCAGGAAAGACAGCCTCGCGCTGTGAGGGGAGACCTTTGGGTCACGGAGCTCCTGCTCCTCAGAAGCCCTGGGGCCTTTGCTGGACACACGCTCCTCCTCCTTTGGGAGGCACCTCCTGCCTCGGGGCAGCCGCTTCCTCCAGGCTGGGGGGGGGGGGAGCCCCTCGGTTCTCAGCAGGTGGGCGCCGGAGAGGGACCCAGTGGCCGGAGGGGACCCGGTGGCCGGAGGGACCCGGTGGCCGGAGGGACCCAGTGGCCGGAGGGGACCCGGTGGCCGGAGGGACCCGGTGGCCGGAGGGACCCGGGCCCCAGGCTCCAGCAGGAAGGCAGGGGGTGGGGTGGAGGGTAGGTGGGTGGGAGAATCCGTTCCCCCGAGACCACGCAGCTGGCACGTGGCAGAGCTGACGGTCCAATCCGTGTCCTTAGCCCCGGGCCCAGCGCTTCCCACGCCCATAGGCCCCATTCTCTCCCATGACACACACGCGTGGCCCCTCGGGGGAGGGGGGGCGCAGGGCCGCCTGACTGCTCCCTCCTGCGGCTCTGCCTCTGGCTCCTTCGTGCGGGGCGGGCAGGCCCACCGCCTCCCCGGGCCTGCTCTCCGTCCTCCCAGCGGTCAGCGAAGTCATCCCTCGCGCCCTCCGAGGCATCGGCCCGGCCGGCCTCAGCCCGGGGTCTCTCCCGGTCCCCCGGCGTGGCACGGGCCGTGACCTTGCCGTGTCCGTGTCCCTGCAGGTACGTGCGGCTGTGCGAGGTGGTGGACCACGTGTTCCCGCTGCTCAAGAGGAGCCACTCCTCCGACTTCCCCTGCTCCGACACGTTCAGCAACTTCACCTTCTGGAGGGAGCCGCCGCCCCCCTTCGAGAACCCGGACGTGCACTCCGCCTCGGCCTGAGCCCGCCGCTGCCGCCGCCACCACCGCCGCCACCACCACCACCACCACCACCGCGTCCGGCCGCCCGGACCCGCGCCCACCGCCACCGCGGCGCCATTAAAGCCGGCCGGGAGCCGGAGGGAGCTCGGGAGCCGCGTGCGTCTTTGCGGAGCTCAGAGAGCTGGGGTGCTCCCCCTCCCCGCTCCCGGGGCTGGTGCCTCTCAGTCAATACCGGGGTGCACGTTCGAGCGAGGAGTGGGGTGTGCTTCCTGGGGTTGGGGGGCTTTCCTGGCTGCGGCGGAAAGCCAGAGACCACGCCACTTTGCCCACACCTGTGGGCGGCCTCGCCCCTGGGCACGTGGCCCTGCAGCAGAGCTGGCGCCTGGTCCGGGCCCGGGACGGTGTCCACAGGCGCCGGGGGCTGCCACGTGGAGAGGCGGTGGCCCCCCCCCCTGCACCCGGGGGTGGTGGAGGGGGGACGGGGAGCACATGCCGGGCCGTGTGACCGGCTCTGGGGTCTCTGGAGGGCTCGGCCTGTGGGTGTTCCCTGCGGTGTTCGCCGATGGTCTGGTTCCGGGTGATCAGCTCGACCTCAGTACTTGGGTGAAAGAACCGACGTCCCTGCCCCCCTCTGCCCCCCCTTTCTGTGGCTCAGGGCTGGACCGCTCATGCCTTACTGCCCCGGCGGGCGTGTCCTCCGGAATGCGCTTTGCCCGGCTAACCCTAACCCTAACCCAGCTCCCCGAAACTGCAATGCCTTAAGCTCGGGCCCGGGGAGGGATCCGGGGCCGTGTTCCCCGGGAGGCCGGCCCCCGGCGGGCGGAGCTGGGTGGGCGGCGGGCCCGGGGCTGCGCCCCACGGCGGCGGTGCCGGCTCCCACGGGAAGCTCTCCAGCGAAGCTGCTTGGTTTTAAGGAAACAGTTTCAAGAAGTTAAATTATATCCTCTGTAGATAGTATTTATTACTTTACCCGCTGGGTTGTCGTAACCAGCGTGTGGCCATCCATAGCCTTTCTGTGAGGACGGTCACGGCACGGGGACGTGGGGTGACGGGGGTGGGGGCGCTCTCCCAGCCCCCGGGGGCCGGACGCTCTCGTTCTGATAAACAAACGACAGAGAGAACACTGTGAAGAGCTGAAGAATTATTCTGGTACAGATTGTGCTTTATTTTTCGAAGTATTATTTTTTGTGAAGAGCCTTTCCCTCCAGCGGTGGAAGTGCTTCCCGAGGCGGACGCTGTGGTGAGAGCCCCGGGGCCACGCGTGGGGCAGGCCGTGGACCGGCCTCTCTCTGTGAAAGAGACGCGGAGGGCGTGGGGGGTGAACCTGGGCCGCTGTGGCCTGAGTCTCGGTCCTCCTCCCCCGAGAGCGAGGCTGGGGGGGGGAGGGGGCACCCCCTCGGGCACGTGGCCCCGGGCACGCCCTCCAGAAGGTCGCCCTCGGGTCTGGGTCGGATCGAAGTGGGGACCCCCGCCCCCCCAGGCGCTGTGACGGCCACACCTGCTGGCTTGGGAGAACGAGGCTGGCACCGTGCACGTGGGGGGCGCACACGCGTGTGCGTATGCATGTGGGCTTGTCTGTGTTCGCAACCACAGCCTGGCTCCCCTCGTGCTGGATGCCGCCTGAGCTGCATCGGGGCGCCTGCGGAGAGGACCCCCCATCCCAGGCCCGTCGCCGGGGCTCCCCCCTGCGGTGCAGACGCAGGCCTGGTGCAGGAGGAGCGAGGGCCGGCAAAGACCCCCTCTGAAGGTGGGGAGTGGCTCCCGCGCCCCTGTGCTCGCTGTGTAAGCACCCCGTCGGCGTGCGCGTGCTGGGGATGACACTTCCTGTGCTGTGCTGGTGCAGAGCCGGAGGCCTGTAATAAAAGACCCGGGAAAGGCTTCTGAGAGTCAGTGTGAACTTTGTTCTGTTTGCGTTTTGTTATGGACCTCAGAGAGGAAGGGGAGAGGGGGAGAGAGAGAAACATCAGCGATGAGAGAGGATCATGCATCGGCTGCCTCCTGCACTGGGGATGGAGCCTGCACCCGGGCCTGTGCCCTGACCGGAGAGGCACTGTGACCGGGGTCATAGGTCGATGGCCAGCCCCTGACCCATGAGGGCCGGGCTTGTTTTCACGTTGGACCAATCCAGGCCCTGGCCTCGTCCACCCACAGTCATCCCTGAAGACCGTGGCCCTCCCTGTGGATTGTGCCCGGTCCCCGTGCCCGAGATCCCCGTGACCTCGCTGTGTCAGCCGGTGCTTGTGGGACATGCGGGAGAGCCGGGTCCCCGCGTGGGTAAAAGCTGTCCGCCGGGGCACCAGGCTGGCTGCCGTGCGGCGGACCCAGCGCCCCCTCGGCGTCTGGAACGGGCGCTGTGTGCACGGAGACAGCAAACCCTCTCCTTCGGCGGCACCCCGAGACTCCCACACCGTTCCCGAGGGCGGCTCTGCCCCTGTGAGAGCCTGACCCGTCTGTCCTCTCGGCCCCGAGACGCCCACGCCCTCCCTCCCCGGGCACCGTTGTCTCCTTCATGTGCAGGCAGCTCTCACGCAGGGAAACGTCCTCGGGTGGAATTTCTCCGGGTCTCCGCTGCAAACGCCTGCAGATGTAAAAGACTCCTTATCCTGGAGTCTTTTCAAAGTCCACACCCACCACCCACAGCCTCGCCATCCCTTTAAAAAAAAATTACTGATTTTTTACAGAGAGGATGAGAGAGGGATAGAGAGCTAGAAACATCGATGAGAGAGAAACATCCATCAGCTGCCTCCTGCCCGCACCCCACTGGGGATGTGCCCGCAACCAAGGTCCATGCCCTTAACTGGAATCGAACCTGGGACCCTTCAGTGTGCAGACCGAAGCTCTATCCACTGAGCCACACCTGTTAGGGCCTTGCCATCCCTTTCACCCGAAGCCAAGGGACACTGGCCAGTGACCACCGGCCTCGGTCCCTGCGGAAGGTCGTGTGTGAGCCGGGGCGCCCCCCGGGGGCGGGAGGAGAGGCAGCGGGAAGGGTAGGTGGGCACCTTTACCAACGAGGAAACCTGACTTCCGGGACCTGCAGGAGTGCCGTCGCGGCTGCTCCAGGACAGCCACAGCCTGCCACCCCGCCCCAGCCGCCCTCCGCAGTCTGCAGTCCGGAGGGCGACGGGAGAGCAGGCTGCCGCTCCCGGGGCCTGGACGGAGGGAACGTGGTCACAGAGCCCCCGGCGCCTCCTCCCGCCTCGCCCCTCCTCCCGCTCCGGCCTGGAGGCGGTGTCACCCCCTTGCACGAGGGCTTGGTGCCCGGAAGGAAACCAGACAGAAGTTGGCCCCCGCCCCAGCCAGTGTGGCTCAGTGGATAGAGCGTCGGCCTGCGGACCAAAGGGGGGGTCTCGGGTTCGATTCCGGTCAAGGGAGTGGACCTCGGCTGCAGGCTCCTCCCGGGCCGGGGCCCTGGTCAGGGATCATGCAGGAGGCGACCCAGCGATGTGTGTCTCTCTGCCTTTCCCTCCGGCTCCCACTCTCCCTACAAACCTATGGGAAGATGCCCCGGGGAGAGGAGGAACTGCAAAGAGCCGGCCCTGAAAGTCAGTGGCTCCGCGTGGCCACCTGGGGGCGCACAACCCCCAGGTTGGTTTGGAGGCCGAGCCTTTGCGCACAGGATCCAGCACGGCTCAAGGTCGGCATCGCGAGCTGGCCAGGCGGCGGGGGTGCTGGCGGCCTTTGGGCATTCAGGCCTGAGGTGGGTGGTTCTCAGAGGGTGGTCTCGGGGCCTGCGGGGCCTGCACCCGGCGGCCCGTTAGCAATGCAGGTTCCTGGGCCCAGCCCGGACCTTCCGCGTCCACCTGGGTGTGGGGCCCGCCCGGGTGAGTACATCCTCCCAGGTCCCCGGGCTCGGGTTCCAGAAGGCACCCCGGGGCCCGGGGCCCGGTCCCAGGAGCTGTGCCCGGGGCAGCTGGCATCCAACTCCTGCCCGGCCGGGGCGACAGACTCTGCCGAAGGAGGGGGGCCCCTGGAAACCCACACAGGCCCCCCGAGTCCCCAGGTGCGCTGAGCCCTGGTGCCCAGCGGCTGGCCGAGCCACCTTCCCGGGCATCTCGGCGGCGGCAGGTCCGGCCTGGGAGGGAACGGGCCTGTGGCAGGCTGGCCGGGCCGGCAGAGTGCCCGGGAGCCGGGAGCCGGGGCCGGGCCCAGCGCTCGGACGGCTCGCCCTCCCCCTCGTGGTGCGGGCCGCAGGGCCGTGCTGTGGCCGGGGTCCCTGGCTGGGCAGGAAGTCCATTCGGCCTGCGTCGCCCTTAATGAGTTCTGCAGGCCAGCGGCCCCTTCCGGTGACACATCTGCCTTTTGTGCTCCGGAAGCTGCGGCTCTGGGTTTCCCCTCGGAGAGTAACCGCACGGCCCGGCCGGCCGCTCTCTCCGCCGCCCGCGGCGTCCCAGCGGGTCCCGGCCATTGGGCAGCCAAGAGATGTGCCCGCCGCGGCCAGGCCCGCCCCACCCGCCCTGATGTGAAAGCGTCCTCCTCTGGGCGGATGGTGGGCCAGCGCCGGGCCCGGTCTGCAGCGGGAAGGAACATGCTCCTCTGGGGACGGGATGTGTCCTCCTCGCGGAGTGGCCAGGCGGTCTCGCTGTCGTCCTCGGTCGTCGTGGCCCGTGTTTCAGTACGATCCTGGAAAAGCACAGCGCGCACCTGCGGGGTGAGCGAGGCGAGCGAGGCGGCTCACCCCCATTCGCTGGGAGGCTTCGTTCCGGGCGGGAGTGCGTGTTCCGCTTCAGGGAGCCCCTGGCAGGGGCAGTGAAGGTGGAGGCAGGTTTTCGGCAGCGAGATCGTCTTCATCCGGATTTCCCACGCAGTCAGAGTGTGGTCCCCTGTGCAAGGGTGACACGCAAATTCACGACCTGTCCCACATTAAAAAATAAATAAAAAAGGGTCACAGATGTCTGAGTCCCACCGTGGGGCAGGGGGGCCGCGTCTCCGAGGCCCAGTGCGGCTCGGAAGTGCCCACGTCATAACCTCCGGTCGTCCCAGACGTGAAGGACCCGACTGTGGGTCCAGCCACAGCGTGGCTGTGGGGTGTCATCTATCCCGTATAATAAAACCCTGGTGTGCAGCCGAGACCGGTGTGGCTCAGTGGATAGAGCTTCGACCTTTGGACTGAAAGGTCCCGGGTTCAATTCCGGTCAAGGGCATGTACATTGGTTGTGGGCACATCCCTGGTATGGGGTGTGTAGGGTTGATGTTTCTCTCATTGATGTTTCTCTCTCTCTCCTCTCCCTTCCTCTCTGTAAAACATCAATAAAATATATTTTTTTTAAAAGAGCTGTGAATCCGAGAGGAAGTGCTGGCTCTTTATAAAACAAACAAACAAACAAACAAACAAAAAACCCTGATGTGCAAATCGACCGAACTTTTTTTTTTTTTTTAAATCCTCACCTGAGGATATTTCCCCACCAATTTGTAGAGAGAGTGGGTTGGAGAGAGAGACACACACACAGAGAAACATGGATGTGAGAGACACACATAGATGGGTTGGTTGCCTTCCCACACGCCCTGACCAGGGCCAGGGAACGAGCCTGCCACCGAGGTACGTGCCCCTGACTGGAGCCGAACCCGGGACCCTTCAGCCCACAGGCCGATGCTCTTCCCCCGGAGCCTGGGGCAGAGGCGGGATGTGTGTGTTCCTCTCTCTGCACACACACCTTCTCCCACAAACACAGCTTTCCTCTGGTTAGGAGGTGGGTGTGGTTCCCCCGGCCACCAGCAGATGGGGCCCAACAGCCCCATGCCGGACCCAGCACCGGGTCCCCCCACCCCTGCCCGGCTTCCCCTCTCTGCCACACTCCAGCCCTCCCGGCCCCCCTCCTTCCGTCACCCCAGGTCCCAGGCAGCGGGGAGCACAGAACACTGTGCCTGTCAGCAGATTCCTGGAAGGTCACGCCGGATGGGCGATGCGTGCTCCTGGGGAGCACTGGAGGGCTCGGGGTGTTTGTCTCCGCGGATTGCGTCACCGGCAGCCTCCTGGCGTGATTCCTGGGACGCCTGTGGTTTCCAGCCCTTCCCCTTCCCCAGCTCCTCCGCCTCTGCGTCCTGGCCAGCGCCTCCGGCCACGGCAGGATGTCCGGGGCGGGTGTGTGTGTGTGTGTGTGTGTGTGTGTGTGGCGGCTGTGGTCCGGGTGCTGGTCCCCGTCCAGCACTTTGCACGGCCTCTCCCTTTGCCCATCCTGTCCCCCCTCCCAGAGCAGGAACAGACCGTGGTCCTGGGGACGGGGGACCGGACACGGCTGGGACCCCAGGCGGCTGCCTCTCAGCCCCGATCCGACCCGATCCCCACGTCAGGGAGCCCTGCCCGGGGGAAGTGAGCCTCACCTTCAAAGTCGGGGCTCCACCAGGCCCCGGCACCGGGGGGCCCTCCTCTCTCTGACCACACCTGTGCGGCCGGGGGCAGTCCAGCCTTTGCCAACTCTTTTTAAAAGACGTACCTTATTTATCTAACCTTTACAGACTCCCGAGCTAAGGAACCCCCCCGCCCCACCCCCAATGGGTAGCCATTTGTTTTGCTGGTATCCTGGGACAGTCCCGATTTATTTCATTGTTTTATTTTATTTTACTTTTTTTTGTTCATCCTCACCGGAGGATGGTTTCCCCATTGATTTCTAGAATGGAGAATGGAAAAAGAGAGAGGGGAAGACAGAGAGACACGTTGATGTGAGAGACACACATCGGTTTGGCATAACAGACAGACAGATCATGGAAGGGTCAGGCGGACAGCCCTGGAGTCCTGCCCTAGTGCCTACCAGCCAGGTGGGAAAGGCGGAACGTCTGTGTCCCCCCATATTCCTATGTTGAAGCCGAATCCCCAATGTGCCCTAGACCAGAATCGAACCCAGGACCCTTTGGTTCGCAGGCCGGTGTTCTGCTGAGCCACACCGGCCAGTCCCAATTTAACATGAGGACCTGCTGTCCCCGAGCAGGTCCTAGGATAGGGGTGGGCAAACTATGGCCCGTTCGGCTGTTCTATCCCGCCCGCACCCAAGGTACATGCCCTTGACTGGAATTGAGCCTGGGACCTTTGAGTCTGCTCTATCCACTGAGCCACACCGGTTCTGGCAAAGTATGTATTTTTTTTAAAAAAAGAAAATGGATGATGCCACAGTACTGGGGCATTCCGCCGTGCTGGGGCAAAAATCCCAAATTAAAAAATATATATATTTTATTGATTTTTACAGGAGGAAGGGAGAGGGATAGAGAGCTAGAAACATCGATGAGAGAGAAACCTCGACCAGCCGCCTCCTGCACACCCCCTACTGGGGATGCGCCCGCAATGCGACGGTATGGGGAGGCGGGGCCTGTGGAGGGAATTAGGCCACAGGGTGCAGCCCTCAGGGAGGGGTCAGTGTCCTTGTAACAGAGGCTCCCAGGGCACCGTCCCCTCCGCTGGCGGGGACAGAGAGAGCCAGCAGGCAGGCCATCACCGGCAGCCGTCTGCTGCCAGTTGGATCCTGCACTTCCGGCTCCAGAACTAGGAGAAGCAGGTCTCTGTTGTTGCTACGCTTTCGCGTGGCCCGCCCCGAGCTCGTTTTCTCCGCCCGAGGTTGTGCTGTGCGTGATTCGCAGGCGCATTGCCGGGAAGGAGTGAGAACGCAGGAACTGGCGATGCCAACGGGAGGGACACAGGCACGTGGCGGGCTGAGGGTGCGGGTGGGCTGCGGGCGGCCGGAAGGCCTCCTGCCCAGCTCACGCGCCCGTGGGTGTCTGTGGGTGCGTCCGAGCGCGCAGGTGGAGGTGGGTTTTGCTGAGTGAATGCGGGGCAGGGCCAGAGTCCGCCCTTTCTTGGGTCCTCTGGCTGCGAGAACGGTTAAAATGACCTGGGCTAACAGGAGGCAGTACTCAAATGTGATCCCGTGTGTGCGTATGGGGGGCCCAGAAGACTATGCGCCCCAAGAACAGCTGAGATTTATATTCCATCTTGAGCTAAGGGGGCGGGGTGGGGGCGGGGGGTGGATCGGAACATCAGAGGGCAGGAGGGCCATTCCCACGGGGATGGAGAAGCGACTGTTTGGTGGAGGAAGGTTTGCCGGGCCGGCTTTGCCAACGGGGCACCGAGAGGCCTTTGGCCCAAGGGCCTGGCCAGCTCCCTCTGTCCACTTGTCCTCGTCACACTGCAGCTCCCGTGGCATCGCCCTCGCCCTTCCGGGAGCAGCCCCCCCCCCCCCCCCCCGTTTACTTTCTTTAGGCAGTTAGGGGGGAACGCCGGGGGTCTTGATCTGGCATCTAGAAGGGTTCTGGAACCCTGCAAAAGGAGCTGTGCGTACATTGAATAAGAGTCCGGAGACGAAACGTAATTTTGGAAGGCATATGGGGGCGGGGACAGAGGAGCCTGGCTGAAGAAACCAGCTTTCCTCGTCTCAGGACCCCTTGCTCTTTTTAAAAAAAAAAAAAAAATATATATATATATTTTATTGATTTTTACAGAGAGGAAGGGAGAGGGACAGAGAGCTGGAAACATCGATGAGAGGGAAACATCCATCAGCTGCCTCCTGCACATCTCCGACTGGGGATGTACCTGCAACCAAGGTACATGCCCTTCACCGGAATCGAACCTGGGACCCCCCCAGTCCCCAGGCCGACGCTCTATCCACTGAGCCAAACCGGTCAGGGCAAAACCCTTGCTTTTTATTAACACAAACTGTGCGAAGGCGAGGCGGAGATGTACACACACATCAGAGGGCAGGGTTTCCTACAGAATCCGGTGTCAGACTGGGGAACGGCCTCCGGCTGTTCACGTGTCTGGCCAGCAGGAGGCAGTACCGTGTCGATTAAGATGCCCCGAGCTGTCTGGCAGCAAACAATCATCCTTTTCAGGTTTGAGGAAATGCCTTTCAGCCATCCCAGGTGATTCAGCCCTTGCTGAGACGCTGGAATTGGCTGCAGGCAAGGGGGAAGGTGGAAGATTCTTTGTGAATCCCCTTTTTTCTTCTTAAAAAAACACACACCCCAGCTTAAAATAATCACATACCACAGAGGCATGTGTTGGGGCAGCAAACTCCTCCCCCGTCCCAGGGGAGGGTAGGAGAGGCTTCGGTGACAAGACTCTCCTGGTGACGGTGAGATCCTGGCCCGGTCACGGCGTCGTGGCGATTCACGGGCTCACCGCCCTTCTCAGGAGGCACCCGGCGCACATGCGGCTCCTTGCTAACGTCCGTGAAACGGGGTGGCCACGAGATCGAGTCTCCCACTCGCCACTGGCTGCGTGGGGACAGAGACACCAAGGCCGCTGGGCCGAACAGATTCCCCGGCGGCTGCCACGGCGCGGCCTCCTGAACGTGGCCGAGGACGCGGGGGTCTTCCTGGAACAGGAAGGGAGCCCATGGGCCCGGTCGGCTCTGTGGTGCGTGTTCGGGAGACTCGCCGGGGCTGCCCCCCTCCCGGGGAGAGGGGTGGGAGCGGGCCTCCCCCTCACCGCCAGCCCACCTGGGCGGGCTCTCCCCCCAGCGGACTCTGCTCCTGGTCTGAATGAGGTTGTGGGCTCAACCTACCCCCCTGCTCGCCCGCACCCCACGCCGTGCAACCCCAGCCTCACTGACCCACCCCTCAGGACGCGGTGAATAACGAAAAGCATGTCGGTGACCGGGATGTGGTGCATTTCGGTGCACGCCGGGCCCAGTGCCGCCTGGGCTTTGCACCACGTGCCAGCTGCCTGGGGACAGTGGAGTCAGCTGACCTGCCGGCCGCTCCAACCAACACGGCTGTTACTCACTGGACGCGGAGCCCCACAAGGGGGCTCTCATGTATGAAACACACGGGAAGTCAGGCAATGGTGCGGCTTCTCCAAGGCATTTGTTTAACAATTAAGGAAGTGGCCGAGGCCGGTTTGGCTCAGTGGTAGAGCGTCGGTCTGTGGACTGAAGGGTCCCGGGTTCGATTCCGGTCAGGGGCATGTACCTTGGTTGCGGGCACATTCCTGGTGGGGGGTGTGCAGGAGGCAGCTGGTCGATGTTTCTCTCTCGTTGACGATTCTGGCTCTCTGTCTCTCTCCCTTCCTCTCTGTAAAATATCAATAAAATATATTAATTAAAAAAAAATAAAATTCAGGAAGTGGAGCGCCAGCAAATCTCCGTTTTAATGGATCTTGATGGAGATCCCAGGGTAATTCTTGGTAGATTAAGAGGTGGTGGTGGCGATGGTGGTGGTGGTGGTGGAGGTGGAGGTGGTGTGTGTGTGTGTGTGTGTGTGTAGAGGGGTAAAGGGGGAGGCTGATTACGGTTTTTTTAAAAAAATATTTTTGATTTTTTGCAGAGAGGAAGGGAGAGAGAGAGATAGAAACATCCATCAGCTGCCTTCTGCACACCCCCTGCTGGGGATGTGCCTGCAACCAAGGTACATGCCCTTGATGGGAATTGCACCCGGGACCCTTCAGTCCGTAGTCCGATGCTCTATCCTCTGAGCCACACCAGTCAGGGCTGATTGCCATTATTATTTGGTAAACAAGAGGAAAAAAGGTAAAGGTTAATAAAGTTGCAAAGTACCTGTGAGTTGCTCCCTTGTTTGTAATTTGCTAGCCCCCGTGGGAGACAGGTGGCGGGAGCTACGGATGGAAACTCAGTGGAGATGGGAGAGAAGTGCTCTTCGGATGTTGTTTTAAAAAATATATGTTTTATTGATTTTTTTACAGAGAAGAAGGGAGAGGGATGGAGAGTTAGAAACATTGATGAGAGGGAAACATCGATCAGCTGCCTCTTGCACAGTCCCTACTGGGGATGTGCCCGCAACCAAGGTACAAGCTCTTGACTAGGATCAAACCTGGGACCCTTGAGCCTGCAGGCCGACGCTCTATCCACTGAGCCACACCGGCCAGGGAGGACATAACTGGGTTTGAGCTTGAGCTCCACCATTTGCTCGCTCGCTGACCTTTTATACAATCTGGTTCTCTGAGACTCAGTTTTCTCATCTGTGACGTGGTGACAAAGATGCTTACCTTGGTAGCCATTATATTTAACACGGTATTTCTAATTACAGTTTACACTAGTACCCGGCATGTAATAGATGCTGGTTCTGCTAATGCTGGTGGTGGGGATGGTGATGGAACTCATGGTGGTGAACTTTATAAAAAAATTTTTTTAAAAATATATTTTTCTTGATTTCAGAGAGGAATGGAGAAGTAGAGAGAAAGAAACATCAGTGATAAAAGAATCATTAATCAGCTGCCTCCTGCATACCCCCCACTGGGGATTGAGCCCATAACCTGGGCATGTGCTCTTGGTTGGAATCAAATTTGGGACCTTTTAGTCCATAGGCCAATGCTTTATCCATGGAGCCAAACCATCTAGGGCCGTGGTCGGCAAACAGCTGCTCGCGAGTCACATGTGGCTCTTTGGCCCCTTGAGTGTGGCTCTTCCACAAAATACCACAGCCTGGGCGAGTCTATTTTGAAGAAGTGGCGTTAGAAGAAGTTTAAGTTTAAAAATTGTGGCTCTCAAAAGAAATTTCAATCATTCTACTGTTGATATTTGGCTCTGTTGACTCACGAGTTTGCCGATCACTGGGACAGGGCTATCAGAAAGATTCAATGAAACCTGACAAACATCTTGACATGTCCCTGGTGGAACCATTGAATTCCATGGATAACAAAAGAACCTTAGAAAACTGCAGACAGAAAAAAATCCAAAATAGCCCAACAAGCACCGTGGAAAGAATGCAAGGAGACTTCCGATTTCCAGCGCACCATTGGATAAAGGCAGTCAATGGAACAACGTTTATAAAACCTGGGAGAAACACTTGTGAGCCAAACATTCTATACCCAGCCAAACTGTCATCTCTAATTTCAACAACGTACGCTTTCCTATTAGAAAAAATATATTCATTGTAGAAAACAAACACATCCTACTAAAAATGTATTCATCTTAAAAACTCAAAAACCCTATGGCAGTGTTTCCCAAACTTCTCTCATGATGAGAATCACCTGGTGGAGTTGTTAAACTACAGATTCCTGAATAAGCTTAGAGCACTAGTTAAGTATTCAATTTTACCTATATGTTCCCAAAAATTCTAGTTTAGCACTTCTTAGCTGGGATTCAGGAATCTGTAGTTTAACAACTCCACCAGGTGACTCTCATCATGAGAGAAGGTTGGGAAACACTGCCCTATGGAATCCAGATTTTAAAAAATTCGCTTTCTCCACCCTTTCCTTTGTTCTGCGGATACACAGCGAGAAGTCAGGTCGGGTAAATATGACTTCTTTATGCTCCTTCTGCTCCCCAGCCCTCGCCGCGATGACTGGAGTTTGGCCCCATGTTGGTACTACCAGCCAGGCAGAAACACGTGGGTTTGGTCTTGCCTACAGCGGAATTGAGAAAGCAGTTGGGAATGAATGCAAGTAGGCTTGTGTGCCTGCAGGTGTGAGGTTCAGGTGTACCCCTGAGCTTCGAAGGAAAGACAGACAAAGCCAAAGGCTTTACAGATGGAACAACCCCTCAGTCCTTCGGGGTTTGGTAAACCAGAGTTTCCAAGGGGGTCGTTTGAAAGAAGGGCTATTCCGTGCATAGCACCGTATGTCTGGGTCTTCACCCGATTTGTGGGACCTGGGCTTCTCCGATCCATGAGTACACATCGCCGAGCACAGCCAGGCGCCGAAGGCCGACCAGTTAGAGAGCGGTGGCCGCTAGTAGATATCTCACTGGAGATAATCACTCAGTAAACGCAGTCACGTGGTCTTCGTGTCACTCCGGCGTGAAAGACAGTGGACGCCTCCAAGCCGGAGCCCCAGGAACGAGGCATTCCGTCAACACGTGGGCCCCGTAATTAGCCCTCATAGTCACAGGCGCTGGTGACACGTTATCAAGTGGCGCAGGCCTCTGGTGAATTATGGCTTTTTAATTAACTCATCTCCGGGGTGCGGATGAGTGACTGCTAAGTCAGAGCTTCATTTGCATATATCCGAAAGAGGGAAACGGGGTGTCCCCGGAGGCCGTCCCGAGGTCCTCCCCGGATTTGGTCTTCAAGCAGCTGCCCCTCCTCCCAGGCTGTCCTGTGGCCCAGGCCCAAGATGGCCCCGCAGTGTCTGCTGACCCTGGCCGGGCAGACCAGCCATGTGGTCATCCCTCCCTGTTAGGGCTTACGAGAGACCTTCCCCCTGGCCCTCCTTTCCCCTGCCAGCTCCCCTTTCTGCCCCCGGCCGCTCTCACAGAGCAGAGCCACATGCTGATGGCAAGTGTCAGAGAGATGAGTGATATTGACAGCGAGGGGCTGCAGAGAGGAGCCGGAACTGGGTCTCAGCTGGCTCTCCCGTGTGAGAGGGCCCTGGATTTCCTGACCACAGGGGCCACCGGGAGTAAAGGCAGTGCTGGGTCAAAGGCCCATCTGTCCGTCTATCCATCCATCCACCCACCCATGCCAGCCCTGGGCGAGGCATGTCTATTTATACATGTCCTCACTCCATTCTCACAGAAACCCGGGGGGAAGGTCTTCGCTCCATTGCACCGAAGAGGAAACTGAGGCAGGGGGTTAATACTCAAATGCAAGCGCTAACAGCGTGTGGGCAGCGCACTGTCTCACTGGAGGAGGCTGTGGGTTTTCTGTATTCATTTTGCTAGGGCTGCCAGCACAAAAGACCACAGGCTGGCGGCTTAAATGAGAGAAGTTTATTTTCTCATGTGGGGAGGTGGGAAGGCCAAGGTCAGGGCCCTGGGGGATGGGGTGGGGGGGGGGCTCCCTCCAAGGCCTCTCCTTGGCGTGTGGACAGCGCCCCCTGGCTGTCTGTTGGCATGGTTGTCCTCTGCACGCACCCCCTGGTGGTCTCCCTGTGGGTCTGAATCTCTTCCTATAAGGACACCCACCAGTCAGATTGGAGGAGGGCCCACGTTTTAACTTAATCACCTCTTTATTTTTTTTAATTTTTATTTTTTAAATATATATTTTATTGATTTCTTACAGAGAGGAAGGGAGAAGGATGGAGAGCTAGAAACATTGATGAGAGAGAAACATCGATCAGCTGCATCCTGCACGCCCCCTACTGGGGATGTGCCCTTGTCCGGAATCCGCAGGCTGACGCTCTATCCGCTGAGCCACACCGGTTTTGGCTTAATCGCCTCTTTAAGGGCCCCGCGTTCAAATACAGCCGTCACGTCTGACCTGCTGGCGGCTGGGGCTTCCACACACGGATGGTTAAGGGGATGCAGTTTCCACCACGACCTCCCACACAGGACGATCACAAGGATTAGCCGTGGGAGAAGGACCACAGAGAAGAAATTGCTTAAAGAGAAAAGTGACGGGCATTTTTATGCTCCTTCATAAAAAAAAAATCCCACAAGACCCTATTAAGTTTATGGTCAGACGTGAACGCAGCTTTAAGAAGTTCCGTCTGGACCAGCGGTGGGCAAACTACGGCCCGCGGGCCGGATCCAGCCCGTCCGGCTGTTCTCACCGTCAGCAGCTTGAGGACGGGGTTAGGGCCGGCCATGGCTGGACCGGGGCGGGGAAGCCGGCTCGTCCGCCCCTTGCCCACCCCAGGCTCAGAGACAGAGACAGGACCACGTCGGCAGCTTGCCGGCAGCCACCGAGGGGCCACGCGCTCCTACCCAGTGGCCAGCACCGGGCATGGGCATCGCATGTTATGATAGGCTTGTGGTTGGCAAACTGCGGCTCCCGAGCCGCATGCAGCTCTTTTGGCCCCTTGAGTGTGGCTCTTCACAAAATACCACGGCCTGGGCGAGTCTATTTTGAAGAGAGGGAGGGAGAATTGAGAGAGAGAGAGAGAGAGAGAGAGGGAGAGCAAGAGAGAGCCTACTGGGTCCTTAGCCTTAGGGCGTTAGTATCTGTTTCCTGCAGGCAGGCGTTTTTGGGGAGGTCTTGGAGAAGGGTCTCAATAGAACCTTCATCAGCGTTCCGGGGCGTCCTTAGGGCTGTGGTCTCTGCCGACTGGCTGGTGCTGGGTCGGGTCCTTCGCCATCGCTTCCGATGCTGAGGCCGGCGCAGCGGCCTCTCCTCTGGTTCCGCTGCCTTTCGGAGCAGCACCTCGTGGCCCAAGGGCTGGGTGCTGAAGGGCGCGGTCCTCCGGGGTGGTGGGGGTGGGGGGGTGAAGGGAGGCAGGTGAGTCAGGGGCTGGCGGGGGCCACTTCGCCCCGGCCACCTGCCTCACTTCCCCCACCCCGCCTTCCGAGGGGTTTTCCCAGCTTCCTCCTGGCCCGCCTGGCTGTTGGTAGCTCTGTGATCCCTGAGCCGCCGCCACGCGGTTTTAGGGGTGTGGTTTCTGGGGTGCCTGCGGGGGGGAGGTCCTCGGGGGCAGCCCCCTGCCTGCCCCCGTTTTTATTCCATGTGGTTACGTAACGGCCCTGACAGCTAGCCGCTCGCTCTGCGTGCCAGGCGCGCTGTGCATGTGCTCACCGACCCCCCGCCCAGCTTTCAACTGTCAGAAGGAGCCTCCCAGCCGGCAGCCTGGCTCCAGCCCGGCTCTCCCCAGCTCTCCCGGGCGCTGCCGCTGCTTTGTGTGCAAATTTGCTTTGTCTTCCCGGGTCCAGGGGAGCGCCAGGGAGCGTGCCCCGAACCCACTCCTCTTCGTGCCTCCCGGCCCCCGAGGATTTCAGGCTGCGTCCTCCCACTTACCCAGAGACCCACGCGCTGGCCGTGGCCTCTGCAGGTCACGGCAGGCCTTGCCGTGAAACAGTCACGGGGTGTCAGCAATCTGACCTCTCCGGCCTCAACCCGTCCCCGCTGTCAGGCCTCCCGCGCTTTAGTCAGCGGCCTCGCAGGGGTCTCCCCGCTAAAGAGTGTGAACGAAAACAGCCACTTGCTGACCTGATGAGCTCAGGGAAGGCCTGCGTGGCAGTCTTGCAAACTCAGAGACCTGAAGTAACCACGAAGGATGATTTGAAAATTAAATATCTTACTACCAACAGGTTATAGTGGGCAGTCATTTTCTAGGCCAGTGTTTCCCAGACAAAGATCAGCTTTGATCTTTACTGAGCCCATCTGCCTTCCTGCCTCTAAGATAACCTATCTGTGAGATGTCTGAGTAACCTGTAACTTCCCTTTTCTCTGGAGCCCCTGGGGTACAACCAAATGTGGTGGGCTCCAGGACTGATGCCTCAAATTCCTTCGTTGTCATGTTAATTGTTCCTGCATTCACCTAAGTAAGCGTCCATCATTTTACTTTTTATCCAATCTCAGGGCTTTCCCACAGGCTTGCTTTCTCCCGCCTTCTTACTCCATCACCCATGAATTTCATGTAACCCACCTATGTCCCTCCTTTGATTGCACTGTATAAATACAGAAATGTAACCGCCATTCTTCGGAGCATTATCTCAATCCATTGAGGTGCTGCTTTCCGGCAATTGTCGACAGTTTGGCTCAAATAAACTCACAAAAATTCCTTTACAGGTTTCAATGGTTTTTTTTCGTTAACAGATGAATAACTTGATGTTTAAAAAGAGAGATGTTTTTCCCCCATTGACCCCCTCGTCCTCCCCCCAGGCCCTCACCACACTGTTGTGTGTGCCCATGGGTCATGCCTATATGTACGCATGGAAGTTCTTTGGTTAATCTCTGTCCCCTCTTCTACTCTCACCTTTCCTTTGAGATTCATCAGTCCGTTCCAAGCTTCTATGTGTGCGTTTCTATTTTGTCCATCAGTGTATTTGACCTTGATCTGCAGTGGGAAATATATCTTACGTCATGGCCATGACCCAAGACACACACATACACCTACCCCACACAGACACACGTGTGCACACACACACAGAGATACATGCACACACACACAAACTTGCTCTCATACATTTACATAGCCACATATAAAAATATAAGACTAAGACAAAAGTCTTGCAAAAACAATAATTGCTCCTCCTATATGTTTCCTATTAAGTTTATATTTCATTATAAAACCCAGCTAAATTGTGACCTGCCAAATTTGTAGGCGCCGACCTTCGCTTTGAAAACCAGTGAATTAGAAGATTTCCAGTTGCTGTTAGGTCATTGGATCCTTATGTTTCTGCATTTCTTGTAAACGCTGGTGGGTTTGTCCCATCCATTAATTATGCCAGAAAACATTTCTCAGCATGTGAGATATAAACACTTCACACCCCCTGGTCATAATATCGTGGGGGTATTGTGTTGCAGAATTCGTTAAGAGTGTATTTTATAGTTTGTGTTTTTGTGTGTGTGTGTGTTTTGTAACAGGAGACTTTGCTTTTATTTCTCTTATTTACCAGAAATTGTATTAGGGTGATGGTTTCCATATGTATTCTTAAAGTTGCTTGGCAGGGTTAAAAATTTATTCTTTAAGTTACAAGGGCATTGTATTCAAATAATGGAACACTCATCAATGTGTTAATTAGGAGAGCAATAGGCTTTGTTTCCCAAGCAAATGCACGTAATTGAATAGAATTGCATTTTTGCAAATGAAATGTGAAACGTTGGTGGGAAAATTTGGAAGATAAGCATCCTCTAAACCAGTGTTTCCCAAACCTTTGACATATGTGGACCCCTTCTATAACTTTTGTAACGCTGAGTACCCCTCGTCAAAAAAAAAAAAGGATGTATTTTAATAACAACCAAAATATGTTTATTTTTTCTTTTTTGGTACATACACAAAATAATAATAAACGAAAGATAAAATTATTCATAATAGAATATAAATAAAGTTATATTATAAATAACATTTATTTGCACACCGTACCATCTCACTCCTCACAAGACTGTCTTGACTTGACTCATGAGAACGTAGAATCGGGTGCAGCTAAGCACAGTGCAGTGCATATCCCCACCAAACTCCGGTGCAACACGTACCCCCACCAGACTCTTCCCGTACCCCTGGGGGTACGCGTACCCCACTTTGGGAAACTCTGCGAGAGCAAATGCAATCTGCATGTGTAAATGAGACCAATTCATGTGAACAGGCAAACGAGAGAAATCGGTGGTTTTCAAAAATCTAGTAATTTGGTGACCATTCAATTCATTAGCCTTTCTGCTCTAAACTTAATTATTCACACGTTGAAGCAGATTAAAGTGTAATTTATGGAGAACTCAGCCTTAAGTTAATTCCAGGCCAGCCTTCCCTCCTACAGATGCCAGGACTGAGGGCGGAGCTGTAAGTGATGAGAGTTAGTGCGGGGAGTGGAGTCCTTCGGCCACGGCTCCTCCGGGGTCGGCGTGGGAGCCGGTGTGGAGGAGGTGGCGTGGCGTGGCGTGGCGTGGCGTGGCGCCGCCTGTGGGTCCTCCGGAGAGAAAAGCACACAGCTCTCTGCTATGGAGCCTTCTCTACACCAGGCCAAGGCCGGCCTGCGCCCCGGTAGGACTGCATTCTGACTCCCTACCGATTGGGGTAGGTGCTCCTATCCTTAACAGACAGATTCCCTAACTTTCTGTGGTGTCTAAGGGGCAAAGGGTGGGCGAGGCTCGAACTCAGGACGTCTGCTTCCGAAGCCGTCACGTCATCACTCTGCTGCCGCCCCGCCCCTCTGCTCCGCACCACCTTCAGCTTCATTTCCGGGACACGGGAGGGAGCCTTTTGCCAACACAGAACGTGCCAGCCTCCTTTTAGCACCGGGATAGACACGGATGCAGTTTCTGAAGGGCCCGGCTTCTTTCTCATCGGCATCTCACCCACGGGAAGAGCCTTTTGCACAGACCACGTGGGAAGGAAAAGCGCCGCCGCCATCAGAACCCAGGCATCCTGCGCCCTCGGCCTCCGTGGGACATGCAGCTGACCCCCTGCCACAGACGGGATTTCCCGGCGAACTGGAAGGGACGGCCCAGCAGCGGCTCATGAGTTAGCCCCGAGGCCAATGTCACGTGACCTTGGGTTCCTTACTGAACTCTTCCGAGGACCAGCTTCCCCTCCTGTACCACGCGCATTCAGGCCAAGAGTTATGAGGCATCTACTCTGTGTCAGCCCCGAGGCACAGCTGTGAGCGAGGCGGACAAGGCCCCCCCCCAACACACACATTTCACAGGGAAGGCGGACCCACCCACAATGCTGGGGGATCGGAAGGAGTCGGGGTCACAAGGACGCAGGCAGGGGGTGGGCACCGCCTGGGCCAGTGGGCCTTCTGGAGGAAGTGATGCCCAAAGTGATGCTGAGGGACCCGGTGGGCGGTGATACCTAACCCGTGCTCCGAGGGGCTTGGTGACAGTGGGGTCGCATATGTGCACATGCCTGGTGCTGCCATAGCTGGTAAGCAACCCAGAGGGCCCCTCCTACGTGCTCCAGCCCTTCCGAGGTTCCTCATTGGGAGACCGGCCCAGGGCTGGGTGCCTCGGCAGCTGGGGAGCTGGTTAAGAATACGCATGCCTCCTGCGTTTCATCCCCCGAGGACCCTGGTTCCGTAGAGGAATTGGACCCACCGTTTAAAAGAACCCCCCAGTAGTTCTAATCTGGTCTCGCTGCCTTTGCTGCCCCCCACGAGCGGCCTGTCTGGACCCACCATGATGATCCAGGGTAAGCGCCTCCTCTCAAGATCTGCAGTTTACTCCCATCTTCTGCCATGCCAGGGAATATTCACTGTTCTCCATGTAAAGTATCACGAACTGGCCCAGGGATTGGGATGTGGACAGAGCATTCTGGGGGTTGCCATTCAGCCCGTTACCTGGTGTGAGGAGGGACGAGCGCCATGCCTGGGTCAGGAAGGGTCCCTCACGGAGTGGGCTGGAGCCCCGCCCAAGGGGTCATCTCTCCAGTGCCCCGAGGGCACCGCGGAGTGACCCACTGGCTCTGTGGAGGGAGGTGTGCCCTCCGGGGACAGGGTCCTGGGCTGGGGGGCCCAGCTCTGGCTTTGCTTCGTCAGGGGCCTCTGGGCTGGTCAGGCCCCCTGGCTGGCACTGTCTCAGCTGCCCGGAACCCGGAGACCAGCTGGCCAAGTCCGGCCTCATCTCGCAGTGCGGGAACGGGTCTCTGTGAGTTGAGGTCCAGGTCTCGCCCCCTCATCGGGGCAGAGAACCCAACCTCGGCTGTGGTCCCGGGGCAGCTGGAGATGTGGGTTTGCAGACCGCTCTGGGCACCCCGCTACCACCCCCGGGCGCAGGTGGAGCGCCATGGCCCCTCACCCGGGCTCCGCGCACGTACTGTCCCCGGCAGGTCTGCGTGTGGCCCTCGTAAAGGGCGGGCTCGTACCTCCCAAACACAGCCCATGGCTCTGCTGGGGGAGGGGGGGGGGCTGGAATACCTCCCCCAGAACACACGTGAATTCTTCTCTTCTTCCTCCGCCGTCACCTTTCCGTGCGATGATTTTCTCACACCAGGTGTTCCCATCCCGGGAGGAAACTTCCGTTGTCGGCGTGACATTTTCAGACGCGCGGCTCCGTCCCGGCGGCGGATCTGCGGAAGGTGGTGCCACGCTCAGCTCCAGCCCGAACCCGGCAGCGCCCAGATTGCTGTTTATGCCGCGGCGAGCGCGTTCAAGTTGCGAGCGCGGCGGAGACTCGGTGGGCGCACCTGCAGCTCAGAGTGGAGTCTGGGTTCTGGGCCGATTCTGAACCCCTCCTTCCTCCCCCCAACCCCTCAAAGTGATGCTGGCAGCTTGGGACCAATCCCTCCCTCCCATATGCTGCACATCCTCTGTGAGTGCAGCCGACGGCACCCTCGCCGATGGCATTTCTCGGCGGGAACGCGTTCGGGAATTCTGAAAAGGTGAAGCGCTTGGGAAGGAAGTGAGCACTTGGCTCGCATCGCCGTGTACCCGGCTGTGCCAGGCACCTTTGCACACGTGAGCTCATGTAATCCGCGCCCGGCTCTGTGGGAAAGGTGTCAGGCGTGCTTTTGCAGGCCAGGAGACTGGCTCAGAGAGGTTGTCACTCGCCTAAGGTCATCCGGTCACTGCGTGATGCCACCGGGATCTGAAGCCAGTGTTGTCGGCTCCAAAGCGCATTCTCTCTCCTCCCTCCCTCTCTCTCTCTCTCTCTCTCTCTCCTCTCATCTTGTATTCTGGACTCTTCCATCCCTAAGCTCCACCTCCCACCTCCAGGCCTCTGATCACTGACAACATGGACTAAGTCTGTGGAGAAACTGAACCTCTGAGACCAGACTTTTTAAAAAAAATCTCCTCACCAGAGGACATGCTTAGGAAGAGGAGGAAGCAGAGGGAAAAGAGAGAAGAGAGAGAGAGAGAGAGAGAGAGAGAGAGAGAGATGAGAGAAAAACATCAATCGGTTACCTTTTCTATGCTTCTGATGGAAGATTAACCCCACATCCCAGAATCTACCCCGACTGGGAATCCAACCGGCACCCTTTTTGTGTCCAGGTCGATGCTCAACCAGCTGAGCCACTCTGGCCAGGCTGAGACCAGATCTTTTTTAAAAAAATTATTATTATTTTTTCTTTCTTGATTAAGGTGTTACATATGTGTCCTTATATCCCCGTTGCGTCCCCTCCTACTCATGCCCTCACCCCGCTGGTGTCTGTGTCCATTGGTTAGGCTTATATGCATGCATACAAGTCCTTTGGTTAATCTCTCTCCCTTACTCTCACCCTCCCCTCCCTTCCCTCTGAGGTTTGACGGTCTGATGGATGCTTCTCTGTCTCTGGATCTGTTTTTGTTCATCAGTTTATGTTGTTCATTATATTCCACAAATGAGTGAGATCATGTGATGTTTATCTTTCTCTGACTGGCTTACTTTGCTCAGCATAATACTCTCCAGTTTCCATCCATGCTGTTGCAAATGGTAAGAGTTCCTTCTTTTTTTTACTGCATCGTAGTATTCCTTTGGAGTTTTCTACTCCACTCATCTGCTGATGGGCACTTAGGCTGTTTCTAAATCCTAGCTATGGTAAATTGTGCTGCTATGAACATAGGGGTGCATGTATCCTTTCTGATGGGTGTTTCTAGTTTCTTGGGATATATTCCTAGGAATGGGATCACTGGGTCAAAAGGGAGTTCCATGTTTAGTTTTTTGAGGAAACGCCATACTGTTCTCCACAGTGGCTGCCCCAGTCTGCATCCCCACCAGCAGCAGTGCAGGAGGGTTCCTCTTTCTCCGCATCCTCACCAGCACTTGTCATTTGTTGATCTGTTGATGATGGCCGTTCTGACAGGTGTGAGGTGGTACCTCGTTGTCGTTTTGATTTGCATCTCTCGGATGATTAGTGACGTTGAGCATGTTTTTGTATGTGAGACCAGGTCTTGAAAGAACTTCCTTGGCCCACACTTGCTCTTGGACCCCATCCATTTCCTCTTCGGTTAGCCTGCGTCACTCCCCCTCCCCCCATGTGTAAATGGAAGCAGACTTGGACAGAGGTGTCTGTGACCTTGGACTGGCGGAGATTTAGACTCTGTTCTAGGAAACCCATCTCTCTCTCTCTCCAGGAGGTGAGAGGGGAGCGGGCTGTGCCAGGGGACACGGTTCTTTCCCGCTGCTCTGACGCCACTCGGCACCCCTCCAGCCACACTCCCCGGCTGCCTGGGGCTCGCTGCAGGGTTCCCGTCGGGGCGAGATTTGGCTGCGTCTCTCCCTCTGCCCATTAATCTTCATTTCAGCTTGTTGCTCTAAAGATACATCTTGAAACATTCAAGAAGCGAAGGAGTTCATCCGTGTCACAGACAGCATGCCTCAAGGATTGCTATTTCGTCAACCTGGCCAACTTGGATGTCAAAGAATCTACTCAGGGAGGAAATGGCCTTGGACATTTTCCTTGCCTTTCACTGTGCCGCCCTCCCCACTTCCAAACTTGTCCAGGGCGGCCATAACCCCTCGTATTGTTGTGTCCCTGACCAAGAGGACAGGAATGCCGTCTGCGACAGCCCTGAGAGCTGGCTACCCTTTGACCCCTCTGTGTTCCAATGACCGTGTCCCCAGACAACCCGCCTTGAGCACTCCCACCATGTGACATGCTCTTCCTGGGGCCCAGCGAGCTCACTGGCCACCTCCTTGGCGTCCACGCAGCATCGTAACCCAGCTCTGGGCCTCTTTAGTCCCAGGACCTACGTTACTTCCGACTCTCACTCGCTCGTTTGTTAAGCTACTGGTCCTTAACTGTCCCCTAATGTTTTCGGGAAGTGCAGCTAAAGAAGAGCTTCTGACCAGTGGGAAGTTCGTTGAATGGATAAACATGCTCCAGGAAGTGGAGAACTTCCGGCTGCGAGGAACAAGAATCCCGATTTGGTCTGTTCCCTAATGTCAACTTTCGGGAAAGTGCCTTCGCGGGGCCGGAAGAAGGGAGATTCCGTTCATTGAGTTCCTACAACCCAGGTCCCATGTTGGTGCCTTTTGCCATCTATGTTATTTATATGATCTTGTTTACTTCCCGGCCAGCTGATCCCTTTGTGCAGAAAAGGACCCTCAGGCGCAAGGAAGGTCAGGAGAAGTGGGGGTGGTGGTGGTGGTGGGAAACTTTCAGAAAGGATCGCATGTGGAGAGACTAAGATGTTTCAAGAGGTGTGAAGTGTGAGGCGAACGTCCCATGGTTCAAGGTGTGACGTTCAGCGTGGTTCCTTGATCAATTCACCAAGGTTGTGGCCTGCCTCTTAGGTCAGACTGACATGGACCACACTCACAGGCTGCGGGAAGCACCACCCTGCCAGCGTATTCCCATCAGAACGGGAGACGCAGTCACCTCAGGGGCCACGATACTTGCACTGGCCCAATGGCACCTTCTCTTCTTGTGGGCAAGCTGCGTTGTATTGTGAGCGGAGTTTCCTTGGTGAGGACACACTCCGAATGCGATGGGAAATGATGAGACTTACATGTCCTATGGCCTTGGGCCCTCATGGTCTCTTCCATCCGTTTTCACCATCGAGCAGAATTTTCCAGAGACTGATGAGTCTCGGAGAGAAGGCTGGGGTGGGGGGCAGAGAGTAACCAAAGAACTTATACGCAGATATGCACAGCCCAGGGACACGGACAATAGTGCAGTAGGCATGAGGGAAGGTGGGGTGGAGGGGGTCAATGGGGAAAGACGGGGGGCAGCTGTAATACTTTCAACAGTAAAGATAATTTTTTTTTTAAAAAAAGCTAATGGAATCTGTCTTGCTAGGTTTCAGCCCTGTGTGGCCCCTGTGACACGTACCTTTCTCCTTGCTGGTTTTGCTTCGGGGAGAAGGGCCTGTTTTACCACTGCGTGTTGGAAGCAGATAACTTGTCTGGTCCCACAGACTGAGAACTGGAGGAGAATTTTGCCTCAAATGCACCATTCCTCGAGTCTTACCCAGACTTGATTTGAATGAGTTTCGATGAGATTTCGAACTTAGGGTTGATGCTGGAAAGGGGGGTAAGACTTTTGGG